>NJDD01002213.1:274678-295563 GCA_002245505.1 Calephelis nemesis | reverse complement strand
TCTCAAAAAACAAGATTTCGTACTTATTTCCTTCTCAAAAGTTGTGGTTCAATTATCACTCTACTACCAGTAATCTTGTTAATAATGACTTATGTAAACTATGTTCACCTCTTATAACAGCTTTTTGATAGGGAGGACAACGGACTATGATTCTTCACCACCAGACTAACAAGAGGAAAACAAAAAAAATATAATATAAACTTACACATTTGATATCTCTATGCGATAGTTGCCTTATACCATTGGTGATCCATTGGTGATGATGATTGGTCAACCGAGGCAATTAAGCTTGGTCTAAAAGTAAAGACGCTAAATTAAAAATAAAATTTATTATTTATTTTCCCTGTCTTACGAGTAGTCGAGTGGCTAGCGTACACACTTAACTATGTCAACCGATCCTGAGGCTAGGATTCGATTCCCAACATTAAGATGTCTGAATTCGGGTCTGGGTGCTTATTAAGTTTATTCTGGTATCTATTTAAGTATTTCAATGTATTGGAATCGTTGACTAGCACTCATAACACAAGCACATAATTTGCTTAGTTTGGGGTTAGATTCAATTTGTGTGACTTGTCCAGGGATATTAATTTATTTATTTTGTCAGATGGGGATTATGCATATAAGTACGTAGCGAAGTAAGTACCGAGCCGCTAGTACACTCATATAAAATAATTCAAATAAATTTGGTGTTGTAAAAATACCTTTTCTGGCAGGCACAGAAAACCTGACAAAACACAATTCTTTTTTAAATTTAAGATTATAAATAAATTCACAAACTTCACATTGACCCGGCGTGACGGGGACGTTATGGGCTCTTAATAAAATAATGCTCTAAAAACAAATTAATCTTAACACAAATGTTGACACATCGGTACCTGACTCTCTTTTCCTCTAAGGCAATTTGTACCTGATATGGACTTCACACTACCACACTTTGTTGATCTTGTACATTCTAAATCTATGATCTAAAACCATAGAAATAGGAGTATTAAAACATACTTTATCTGAGATTAAAACATAAAAACCAAAAACTACAAATCTCACAAACTGTCAATAGAGAGCCGCGACGTTGACAATTGAAAACAAAATTATATTATCTGTCAAAGTAGGAGTTGTAGATTTCTGATTTTGTCCATTCAACTACCACCATACCCAATCCAGAAGAAGTTGTTGCCTGTGAAGGATGCCTTCAGCTGCGAATGCAAAGTCGGAGAAACCAGCTTCTTCGGAGGCTTTGGATAACTCGCCAGTACGACAGATTATGACGATTCTTGAACACAAAATCCGAAACTTGGAGAAACGTAAGGTATGTGCTGTATGCCGACATGTCCATAATATCATATCAACAAAGTTGTTGAAACGTAATGTTTTAATCTATCATGCACCGGTAATAACAGCCTCGCCCGTAATCAAAAGTGGAAAGTTTAATGCCGCTGGACCGTGACAGTTTATTTAAATAACGTATTGTTGTATGTAAATAAAGATGCAGTGTCCGTTGACGCCATTTTTTCACATGTGCTCCATTATTGCTGCTTTGAGAGCACGACGCCCGAATTTTTTATTCAAGCGAAATTTTTATATCATTCTATATTTAATGGAAATAACTCATGAAAATAATAATAAGTGAATATTATATTATGGTGCAATAGTATGTATATAACATTAATAAATAATATTATTTTAATACTATTTACCTAGTTGTTAGAAATTGTTTACTATGTAACAGTGGTTACAAAGTAAATTTTGTGTGTATTTGAGATAACATATTAATAGTTTTAAGTAACTTATAATAGAGGTACTAACTAATAGTTATTAATAAAGACTTAGGTGCAAGTATAATATAACTATTTATTAATGTGTAGGCAATTTAATTTAATGTTTCATATGTTATTTTTTTCATTAAGTAATTATTTAATAATTTTCAGAGTAAGCTGACATCTTACAGAGACTTGCAAAAAACTGGCAAAGAGCTTAATGCTGACCAGAAAATAGCAGTTGCTAAATATGATGAAGTGGCACAAACATTGGAGTTTGCAAGAGAATTGTCAAAGCAAGTCACCTCTATAGCAAATGCTGCTGAACGTGAGGCAAAAAAACAGGCAAAGAAAGTAAGTTTTGTTTTTATTAATAGAATACTGTTATATATATAATATACTAAGTATTGTTTACTAAGATTTAAATACAATTATGTATATTTAAATTTTTACAACTCAGTAGTCAGAAAAAAATTTAAGTGTGATTTTGTAGTTATTTTTACATATGACAGTTATTCCTTAAGCAATAAAGTTAAAGCAAAAAGTGTTAAATAAACTGTTAAAGTGATGCATCCGGGAATATGTTGTAAAAATACAAAAGATTGATTAGTTTTGTCACACTGAAATATAATCGTGTAAGTCTAAACAGTGTGTTTCATACATTTGTAAATACAAATCAAGTTTTACTAAATACCAAGGATGAAAGGTATAAAATATATTAATCATTGTTACCTACTGTAACCAATGATGTGTTAATAGTATATGTATTGAAAATTTAACAGTTGCTTATAGCTTTACATTTCCCTTAATTGATTTCATTTTCTAAATTGGTGAATTTTTGAGATTGATTTTCTTTCCTACAATAATAATATTAAAATTTTAATTCCATAAAGTGAAAAAATTGTTATAAGTGGGTTGTGTTTTTAATATTAACAGTTTGATGGTTTTTATGGACTGCTAATAGGCAGTATGGTATCTTGCAGAGTTAACTGGGGCCTTTGTACATTTGTGCACTCAGTACTCTCTCATTATTTTTCTGTTTTATTTTTATGATATTGGAAAGCAAACAAGCATACAGATTTCCTGGTGGAAAGAAGCTCACTCTGTCTAGAGTCAAAGGTGGTAGTGATGCGTTGCCAACCTGAGACCAGGATGGTGGGTCTTGTGCAAAAGTAAGTTTACTGGCTATGCTCGCCTTTTAAGAGCTGCCTGGCAGGAAGCTAGATGGTCTATTTTGAAATAGGAGCCCATAGAAAAAGAATAATGTGATTTCATTCTCCTGGAATGCAAATTTCTTACCATGTCTTGTTTCTTCCCTGGTGAGCCTGCTAGTAGTAGTAGTGAGTAGGTGTGTCTCCATGTGCAGTAGTGCATTTTGGTGTCATGTAGTACGCAATGAAAGATGATCTGACAACACTAAAGAATATGCTTGTCACCATCAGCGAGGCAACTGTGTACGGTCTATGCCTATCCACAAAATGTTGTATACACATATAGTGTGTAGATCTTGGCCATTAAGTTAACCAACTGTATTGTATATTCCTGGATAATGTTTTTGGTTACTTCTCTTGCTGCCATGGTAACCCAACCTCATAGCCACCTAAAATATGTTTTTTTTTATGCGTAAATATGGATGGTATTAAAACATATTGTTAATCCAGTACAGCTGTCACCATCACTTGCAATTTAGGGATGTCTCCAAAAGATGCATGCCTTTAGATAGGACCTTGTAAGGTTGTGATTTTGTGTGTATATAATAATTACATCTTATTTTCCAGGATGCATGGGTACGGTACACTGCGGAAACTAACAAGATACGGGAAGTACTGCTCATTATGGATTGTCTGACACAAATGGGAAGTTCTGAAGCTAGAGACGATTTCCTGAGTGGTTCCAATGGAGCTGCAAAATTAACTGAAGAAGATTTGAAAATCTTAGATGATCTGTAAGTTATTCAAACTGTTTCATGTTTCATTTACTAGGAGTTTTTCTTGGGCTAACTATATGTTAGGAGAACAAGCTTGGTTTCAGATTACAATTACAATCATAATAGTTCATCATGTGTCATATAATCTAGTAGAATCTTTGTCATCCTAGGACAGTGAAACATGCCAGGAACGTACACCTGGGGCTTGTAAACAATAAACAAAGTGATAAGAGAACTAGCAAGTACAGTGTGACTTACTATCTGTAGTGCCAAGTGTACTTGTGACGGAGTACAACAGCTATACTATACTTTGCTCATGACCTGCTACAGACCTAATTTACTTGTGCATACATGCATATGAAATATCACTAAGGAGATAAAAAGGCGCTAGTACCTTAAATGGGAGTTTTTGATGTAAAAATACATGTCCCCTGGGCTATCATAGGCGCAAATACCTTAGTTTTCCCTTCCTACATTAAGTAAAATTTTTGTTACCTAGCCTAGATAGTTATAATACCATAGATAATTTGACATCATATTTTGAATGCGTTTTTTTCAGTTACCCGGAAGTAACCCCTAAACATGAGCTAAATGAAGAAGGTCAACCTGGATTCCACACATACACAAATAAGGCTGCTGAACATCTATACTCGATCATTGATGGCAAACCAAAAGAAGTTTTGGGAACAACTTATGCACATATTAAAGAGATCATTTCTATTATTCATGAATGTGGCTACTTTGACAAGGGTCCAGAGAATGTGGTTGTTGAAATTCAAGAAAATCAACACATTGTTGAGGAAGAAGTGCAAGAAGAGGTACTAGAACCAGAAGAAATTGAACCTGCAGTCCCTGTTTATGTCCCCCCTGTAGCTCTTCCAGCTCCTCCTCCACCTAATGTTGTCCCTACACCAGCCTACCCACTTCGCCCTCTGCCACCTATAACATTACAGGAAGTTGAGCATGCATATTTTTCACAACAGTATCCTCAACAAAGGCCTATAGCTGAAGTAATTGGCTCTCAAAACTTTTTCTTCCTTCAAGAATCTGAAATCGATAGTCCAGTTGGTACACCACAACCCCCACAAATTTTAAATCAACCATCACCACCAGCACCTATTCCTACTCAAACTTTTACCAATCAGCACTTTGTTCAGTTACCCGGAGGCCGAGTTCCTGAACCTGGTGCAATTCCCTTACCCCCTCAACCACATTTCCCTCCTCATCCAGACCATGGTGCATACCAACCAATGCCCATGCCTGCTCCGATTCCCCCACACCACCAACCACATGCCCAACAGGTTATTCCACCTTCGATGCAGCAGACACCACAACACCTATCACAATCAGTTCCCACAGAACAAAACTCAATTCAACCTGAAGAAAGAAAAGTTATTACTCCAGTTGAGTTAGACAGAAACGAAGAAGACTCGAAAGAGAGCAGAAGTCCGGAACGTGATGACACCGGCGATCGTAAAACTCAAGGTCAAGGGGATGGTCAAAATCGATTCAGAAGGTACCGTGGTAGTGGACGAGGGACTTCAAATGGATTCAGAGGTCGGGGGTCATTCCAAAATAGGCAAAACAGTGACGGTTACCATAACCGACATGGAGGCGATTATCAAAACAGGTCTAACAAAGATGGTTATCAGAATAGACAGTACAACGATGGGTACCAAAACAGACACGGTAAGGATTATCAGAATAGGGATAGGAATGACACATACTATGGTAATGGTGATGCAACTGATAATCATCAGAATGAGAATGGCGGGCGAGACAGATACAACGATTCACAAAGTTATCAGAGTGGATACAAAGGTCGGGGCCGGGGAGCCCCCCGCGGAGGCCCTCGCGGAGCACCCAGAGCCCGGCCTCAGCATTACGGACGTAAAGACAACGTTGAATAGTCTTAGCTGAACACATGGCGGTTCAGCATACACGATTTTATATTAAAATAAAGAACTAAATCATTCGTAGAAGGCAAATTTCACCGGCAACAACGTGCTATGGTAACAACAAACAAGAGATTATGGAAAAAAATAAAAATAAAAAAAAAACTAAAAAAAAAGTAAAATAATAAAACTTGAAACTAAATAAAAAATAAGTTACTTGAATTTAGATGTATGATATATGCAATTATTGTAAGTTACGTTAAATTCTAGATTCTTGTAGGAGTTTTGTCACGGAAGTGGCAAGTGGCGGGCTACCTGGGTAGTGTAGGCCTCGGGCCGTCGCCGGAACCTCGTGCGTGCCTCGTCCTCGTGATAACTTAAGTACAGGATATGTGCACACAATCGTTACTTGTATATGTTGGGACCTTTTCCAAAATATCGAACTTTGTACTTTGAATAAACCTTACAATGCTGATTAATTTATGTTAATTTTTCAATCGAAAACATATTTCGTACATATTGAACCCATATTCCAATTAATTACGATTTTAATTCAGAATAAGATTGTTTTTTAAAATTGTGATTTTTAAGAACATTTATGAGGTTTGTTTTAACAAATAAGTCTTGTGATTCAATTTATTATTTTATAACTCTTCACTAACTCGCTTGTTTCTTATTTCTATATTTGCTTGCAAGCGGCGGAACAAAAAGAATCTGATGTTGAGGAAGCCGTCGTTATTTAAAGTGTTAAGTTTCCTCTCTTATTTTGTCATTATTGTTCTCAATAGAGGCTGTGTGCAAACAAATTAAAGTATTCTATAATTACAAACGTATGTGTTTATTTAGTGATACCTTTTCCTACAAAGTATCTTCACAACATGTCCCTGAAGAGGCAGGTGTAGAGGCACAATCAAGGGACCCTTTTTCTTTTTTTTAATGGCTAACGTGTTACTGACCTCGTGTTTTTACAACTTCACCGGGCTTTGTAGACCGAGCAGAGTGCTCAGCCTGGGAAATCATATTTGAATGGATTGGACTGTTCCCTACAACGTCCGCAACAGTCCCGGGAGACCGTACCTCGGTTTGGTTCTGGTTACAGGCGGATTGATTGGAGGAGTTGCGGCTCGTCGCTCTGCGTTAGGCGCCGGTCGGAATAGAGGTCGTAGTTCTTCGTGACTGACACCGGAGGTGATGGTGTAGTGTGGCGTTAATCACTACGTTTTAAGTTACGTGTTTTAACCTATGGATTACTTGTAATTACGTAAGGTGGGACGGATAGGTAGGTACCTATCTGCGAAGGATACACCCGCGTAAGCTAAGATTGGCCTAACACATAATATCTTGTGTAGTGTCACTATGTTACGAAGAGACATTTTTTTAATTAGGTGATAGAGGCGACTAAGTACGCACTTAGCTATTTGTGTCTCGTAATATTATGTGCGATATGAACGACATATTGCTGTCGAGGGTAAACTCTACCTACGTATTTTGTTGACTTGCCAGGGGATAACTCTGTCGCACATTTTGATGACGACTGGGTCTCGTCCGCTCGTTTAGCCTAGCACCTCCGTTAAAGAGCACCGCTGCGCTCTTATCTGGGTTGACTTCTATTCGCTACTTCCTGAACCAGTCGCTTAAGATCGTAGCTGCCTGTCGGAGGCTTGTGCCTATGTGACTCCTATTGTGATTGGTCATATATAGTGTTATATCGTCCGCAAAGACGGCGAAGTGGACGTGCGTTGGTCGGGGTACGTCGTTCGTCTGGTTTTCAGCAAAGGTGAGAGTACCGAACTCTGCGCCACTTCCACCTCTAGAGATCTACTGCTCGAGAGAGTACCTTCTACACGAATTCTCAATTTACGATTCGACAAGTAGGTACCTAGTCTCTTAAAAAGACTACTAGTCTGTCTAAAACCGTTGTCGGCACTGAATCGGTGGGAGGTAACGAATCGCCCTTGGCAGGTTGGCCAGAGGTTCAGATGCATTGCGTGCTACAAAACTATCTTCTACCCAAATTGTTCCAGGTTATTATCATAGTTATTCATCACACGGGAACCAAGGGGAAGGGACCCATGCATAGCCGAAGACACTAAGTGAGAGGTGACAAGCCTATCGCTAACCGGGCACATATCCAATCCCGGGCAAAGTATTAAGTTTTTAATTGAAAAGACATTTTCTATTAAGTATATACTTATTTGTTCTTTTGCCCGACCCGGGACCTCAAAAAATCAAGTCCGACGACGGACCATTAGACCACAGAGACGAACCTTACACCTTTTCATGGACCTAACTAATCTATATTAAATTACACACGTACCTATATCTATTTATATTATGCACCTTGGACATTTTTTCACCTAGTCTCAAATAAACTTTTTCTTTATGGTTCGAGACATGTGTTGAAACAACAACAATAACTTTATTTGGTCGTAAAATATGCTAACGTAGACATAGCTGTAGAATATAAACATGAATGAAAATGGTTTAGTTGATACCAATTTTACAAACATCGGCAGCACTAGACACAACAGATGTTATTGCAAATTTTACTGAAAAATATAATATCATTGTCATTATTATATAATAAAACTAAGTTGATAAAATGTGCGTGCCGGTAAAACTTAACAAACTGCAAAAAAATTACTGCAATTAACAAAAAACATGAGAGTTGAATTATCAAAAGATGAAACAACAGCACATTTTGCTAAAATACTTTTACAAATTGGTGAAGACACAATATATCCTACTAACCAAACGACCGGCCTCATTGAACTCAAGAGTGATTTATGTAACATAGCCATTACAAAAAAAAAACCTACTGAAAACGATCTAATCGACAAAATTTATCCAAATATTGTTCAGAACTATACCAACGTAGAGTGGCTATTTCAAAGAGCAATTATTTTGGCCACTAAAAATAATGTTCACAATATCAGTTTTAATATTCTAAAGAAAATACCTGGTGCAGAGAGATGGTATAATCGATGGTAACCAGTGAGGAAAGTGTCAACTTCCCCACAGAATTTCTGAACTCTTTACAAGTACCAGGAATGCCATTACACTGCCTTCGTCTGAAAATTGGATCTCCAATCATACTACTGAGAAATCTCAGCTCTCCAAAACTATGTAATGGAACGAGGATGATCGTAAAACAGCTATCGAACAATATTATTGAAGCTGAACTTATTTTTGGAAAGAACAAGGGACAAACAGTATTTATACCTAGAATACCACTCTTTTGAATTGCCATTTCAATTTAAAAGATTGCAATTTCCAATTAAATTAGCTTTTAGTTTTACAATTAACAAAGCGCAAGGACAAACTTTAAAATATTGTGGCATTAACCTCAAAGAACCCTGCTTCTCTCACGGTCAGCTATATGTACCTAGCTTGCTCAAGGGTAGGAAATCCGAAAAATCTATAAAATCCAGACAATGAAATGAAAAATGTTGTTTATAATCAAATAATGTAAAAAATTAGCAAATGTTTTCAATATTTTTTTTACTATTACGTCATAGTTTATTTTTTTTATTTCAACTACCGCGTAAACTCATATCAATTCCCGGGCGAAGCCGGGTATTATAGCTAGTTATATAATAAAATATAGTTCTCTATACGCTTAGGTTCATACAAATCCGTAATAAACGTATCTTTTAAAGGCCTATCAAATTTAAGGCCAAAAAGTGAGTAAAGAGCTGCAACATGTGGACGAGAGCGACGTTACTACCTACTAAGAATCTGTAGCGTTAAATATCTGTATCATGCGGGTTGGGATAGTATACGAATTTGTCATTTTAGGTACTTTCGAACACAGGACTAGCGGATTATTAACATTCAGTTAGGTCCAAAAAAAAATTAACCCGGGAAAATAATTTATTGTTAATAATTTGCGAGTAGGTAGGTACCTACTGTGTTCCAGACTTCGAAAATTATAGCATTCATTAAATGACTCATACAAGAGTCGGTAGTTTTTTGATAATACGATGTCCAGGGAAAACAGTGACCACTTATCACTTGAGCCAAAATTCACGAAGTGATTTTTACTCGCGCCCGCGGCGGTTGCGGTTTTGCGATTTAATTTCAAAACTCACGAGACGGGTAATTTTAACGCTGCGCCGCCGCGGTTGAATTTATCGCCCGAAAACTTGGCGGTTGATTCTCGCGCGGCCGGCGGTTGCGGTTAAATAGTAGGTACAAATAGTACAAAAGGTCGCCCGCCAAGCGATCGCAGAGCGTGCGGTCACAACCCACCGAAGCGGCGGGAGATCGCCACCCGCACGATTTTACAGGCAGACGATCACTGCCGCGACAACGGCAAACAACCGCAGTCGCTGCGGGTAAAAATAGCAACTTGAAATTTGATCTTACTTTTTGCATTTAAAATCTACATTCTACAGAACCTGTGCGCCCACAACCGCCGCGGGTAAAAACCGCTACGTGAGTTCTTAGTCTCAATGTAGCAAGTAGCCCGCGCATTCCGTTTGACAGCACATCTTTAAAAAAACAGTTTATAAGGTACTTTCACCTAAGATGGCCCATTCTCAATATTTTGTATTTTTTAAAGTTTGAAGAGTTTAATTTAGTACCATATCCCGTAGGTAGTAATATAAACACTTTAAAACTATAAAAAAAAATAATATTGAAAATGGGCCATCTTAGTTACAAGTACCTTATAGGACCCTAGTTTATTTTTTACACCAGGGCCTTTTATCTATTATATATTCCATATCTACGCCATTGAATACTACGTATAATTTCATTTGTATACGAAAGTATTTTTGTGATGATTCTCTACAAATTGTATTAACGCCATGACGTCAGCGTTAGTAATGGTCGTATTTTTTATTCTTCCAGACCTTTATCGCTAGACGTAATTTTTTTACGACGAAGTCGACACGATTTAGATTGGCATCGCACGGTTAGTTTAATATTTATAGGCGGCGCGTATTTTTTGGCATCAGATAAATCCCTTATTCCTGAAAAGGTAGGCAGAATTACAACTAGGCCACCCACGAGTAGCCGACAACAGTAACTCCCACAATGTGGGAGGTGACAAGCCTTACAGCAACCAAGCGTATGTCCAATCCCAGGCAACGTTGTTTTGTAGTAGAAAAAACACAATTTAACACATTTCCATATCAGCGATCAGACCCAAGACCTTATGAAGTCAAGTCAATAATCGGACAATAATTTGGATGCGATTGATTAGTCCTGTTACATATAACAAGTCATGTTGGCAGGACGAAGAGCCCCAGCAGGGCAATTAACGTAAGCCACACCAAAGATTAAGTTACTCATACCTACATCAATGCCTTTAAGGTTATGATTACGAGTCAAGGTAAATAAAAGTTGTCACTAAGTTTTACCAGACATATTCTTTTATTTTTACAATTCTAAATCTATTTTGTATATAAACTAATCACTTATATTAGGTAATAACATTAAACCTATACAACCCAATGCAATTATACAAAATATGCTCTAATAGTGTACTTATTATAAAATAGAAATATCATACCGCATTTGTTCATTGTAAATTATATAATAGAAACTTATTACTAATCACTCAAGATCAAAATTGGTATTTTTTTAAAATAAAAATATTTTTCAGAAGGCCGCTTAGGAATGTGGTAATTATGCTAGCTGAGAATATAAGATTTATTCATTTCTTTATTGCTGAATCGAAAATGAATAGTATTACCCACAATGTTTACGTTCTTCATTTCTGAGCATTTGAAAATGGACATACTTTGCCCATGTTTCATTGTAGATTTTGACATTTACAAGTTGTAGGCGTCAGAGTCCACCACTAAAAGATTGTTTAGGTCACATGTAAGTAATCCTGGCAGTATTAGCGGCATACATACAAGCATCATTTTGTTGCTAAATTTTAAATGTGACCCTCTCCTAGATTCTCTATTTTAGGAATTTTATGTGGTTTTACATTACAGCAAATCCTAAATCAATATAATTAAAACAAGTATTCCTATCGCGCAAATTCTTTTAAAAATTTGAAAATATTGATAGTTTTTAAAAATTCAAGACTGACATCACAAATTTCCCTATAAACAAGTTTAATATTATATACATATCTTCGAGCTTATTCATCTTTACAAATAATACGTATTTTATCATTAAGGCCTTATTGCGGGTAGATGTCAAATATAAATTTAAAAGTAATACAATAATTTAAATAAAACTGTTTTATATTTTCAAACATGTTACAGTAATTGTTGATTGCGTCTAATGGTCGTTTTTTCTTGGTAAACCATATTAGCGTGTTTACGATAAAAAAAGGGCTTATAATTTGGTCACAATCAATATATCCCTTAAACGTACACGTTCCGGACCAGGGCTTGAAATACCGGTATTTTTAGGAACCGGTATTAATGACCTTGAAGCGATACCGATACCAAGGCCATACCTGTCCTTTTTGTACCGATACTAGATTTAGTACCGGTACTTTTTATTTTAAGGGGTTTGATACCGGTACTGTTACAATAATACCGGTCGTAGAAAACATATTATTTACCATTTTTTCTTCAATCGAAAATATCTCTATTCCTTCATGAAAGATTAAAATAATACCAATACCTAAAAAGGAAAATTGGCAACGTCGCACTTGTATATAGAGGGTACCTTAATTGGATACCGGTTTTTATCGCTATTAGTACCGATACTTGTTAGATACCGGTATCCAGTCGATCCGGTATACGAAGTACCGGTACCCACTTTGGAACCGGTATCCAGGTATCAAAATGGCAAGAACCGCTAGATACCGGTACAGAACCTGTACTTTTCGTACCGGTTCCATACCTTGTTCCGGACACAGAAACGTATTATATAATTTAATGTCGGTCTGTAAGAAAATATAACAATGTCTAAGAAATATAAGCACAGTAAATAATGTCAATTCTTTCAAACACGATGGGAAACTTTTGGTACGCAAACGAAGCGAGCGAGTGGTGTTAAATGTGGCTTACGTCTGAGTCAAGAAGTACCAACGTACCATGTTTAGTTACGGCCCGTTCACACATGTCTCCGTTTTACTGTTCCGTTTTATCGTGTACGTTTTTTTTTCGTCGATAGCGTATGTAGTTGTATTAGCGACTTCACACATGGCACAGTATTCTGTATACAGTAAAAAATACCGTTCCGTAAAAAAATTACATTCCGTTTTGTCATCGAATACTGGACGACGGAACAGTAAAAATATACGGATACGTAAAATTTTAACGGATAGATACTGTGTGCGTGGCGGGCGGTGTGTGCGGGGTGTAGAAGGGGGAGTGATGCGACAGGTTTTGACTCGTATATAATATTATTATATTGTGGATTCATAGAGAACGCGCGCGTGTATTGTGCATAATCACTGATAAATCATGTCAACCAAGGAGTGGGAAAAGTTAATAGACAAAGAAATGCTAATTAGTTTGGTGGAAGATAGGCCAGTCCTTTGGGACAAGACGCTGGATAAATATAAAGACAATACTGCAAGTACTGCAGGTTGGCGCGAAATATGCGTTATTTTAATGGAGGATTTTGAGGCTATGGAACAAAGACAAAGACAAGAGTTCGGTAAGTGTCTGTTTTATTTTTTAATTACATTTAAATGGCTTCATCCTGCCATGGAACTGATCCAGCTTCGGACATGAAATAGTTCACGAATTCTGTTCGAACTAAATTGGCAGTATTACCACCTCGTGTTCTTACTTCATGGGGTAGGTTTTCGTAACAAAATTCCTTGGATACGTTATTATCACTGTTTGAGCCCTCCTTGTCCCTTATAAAGTTGTGTAGAATGGTACACGCCTTAACAGTCCATACAGCTGTTGTTTTATCGATGTCTAGAGGCCGATGGAATATTCTCCACTTATTAGCTAAGATACCGAAGGCACATTCAACGTATCTCCTAGCTCTAGTCAAACGATAGTTGAATATTCGCTTATTTTTGTCCAGATGCGTCCCGCCAAATGGCCTTAGTAAATTTTCGTGTAATCCGAAACCTTCGTCTCCAATGACCACATAAGGAACTCTCGTTTCTGAGTCTCTTGTTAAAGGACATGGTATTGGTATTTGTAGACTGCCATCTAGCATCATTTTCCAAAATTTTGTCGCCTTGAATATTGATGCATCGCATTCTTTTCCATAAGATCCGACACAGACGTATATAAAGCGATAGTCGGAGTCTACGATCGCTAATAATATGATAGAAAAAAAATCCTTGTAATTGATATACATTGAACCGCTATTTATGGGTTTTTTAACTCGGATATGTTTTCCGTCGACAGCTCCGAGACAGTGGGGAAAATTTGCTTTTTTGTTAAATCCACTTGCTATCTGTTCCCATTCGTCGACTGATGTAGGAAGTCGCATAAATTTTTCACTTAAATTGTTGCATATGCATTTTGAAACTTCTTTAATAATGTTGCTAACAGTCGATACACCAACGCGATAGGTGTAATGAAGATCTTTAAATGAACACCCGGATGCTGCATACCTGAAAATAAAATTGTTTTATTACTTGTTTTAGGAAAACTTGTTATGAAAAAGTGGAGACAGATGAGAGATGCCTGGGTGAGAACACTAAAAGATAAAAAAAAATGCAAAACGTCTGGTTCCGCTGTCTCGAACACGACGGCCTACAAATACCACAATCAGATGTTGTTATTGAAAAAAGTAGTTGCTGCTGGTGAAACGCACAAGAGCGTTTCTGCTAAACAAACTGAAGAACACACCGAAGATGACGCCATGGCATCGAATGAACCTACAAACGAAGATGACAGTGTGACTACAATGACACCACTTGACAATGACAGTCAAAAGGACAAACAAAATATAGCCCCCCCGCCAAAACGCAGAGTTTAATGAAATGGATGCCAAAATGATGTCCTACATTGACTACCAGATAAAACCGAAGAAAATTGAACAGGAGGATCGCAATTTATCGTTCTTTAAAGGTATTTTGCCGCCCTTGGCTTTGCTTGATGATGACCAAACTCTGGAATTCCAATCGGGGGTGATAAACTTACTACAAAATATTAAACATAGGAGAGTTGGCCATTCAACTTATGACTGGTCAGCCTATACACAAACAGCTGGGGCTAGTCACTATCAATCCCAGGGCTATTTTAGCAGATCACAGCCTACTGATAGTGCACTATCGCCAGTACAATCTGCATACAGTGATGCTAGCAGATCACAGCCTACTAATAGTGCACTATCGCCAGTACAATCTGCATACAGTGATGCTAGCAGACCACAGCCTATTGATAGTGCACTATCGCCAATACAATCAGTATTCAGTGATGCTACGTTAGATCTGTCTGAGTTTTAAAAATAAAAGTACGTACCTTAAAAATATCGCTAGTTTTTCTTCTGGGCAGATACTTTTCCTCCATCGAGTATCTTGTTTTTTTAAATCCTTTTCCAATAGTTTAAGAAGTTCATCAAAAGTAGACATTGACATACGAAAGTAATTATAAAATTTCGATTCATCACCTCGTAACTGACTCATTAGTAAACTGTAAGCACCCTCTCTAGATCTTTGGGTCATAAGTGGATGCAGCCAATAACGTCGAATCTTCCTTCTCCGACGATAGTACCAATACAACACGACAGCGTCCATCCTTGTCGAATAGCGGCGGTAGACTGAGAGTTTTCTGTGTTCACACATCGCATCCAGTAATGACGGAGCCGTTGGACGTTATACGGTGCCTATGTGTGAACAGAGCATAAATTTATGACGTACCCGTTAAAAACGTTCCAGTAAAACGAACTCCCATGTGTGAACGGGCCGTTACGATCAAATTATTAATAAAAGAAATACGTTAAAGATTAATGTGGATATTTTCGTATAATCCGAAAATAAACATATAAAATCCTGAAAAGAATATAAGACTAGTTTCATGTTTTGAATGTACTAGAGGGCAGTTCCCAGGCGTTTACCCTACACGCGCGGTCGCAAATACGAGTGGCATTTTTAAATGTTACGATGTTTTAGATTTTCATGCAAAACAACCAGCGAAAATAAAAATTGCAATCTTCTTTATAAAAACCTACACGCACACGATTCCAACATTTTAACGGATTTCGTGAAGAAATAAATAACTTTAAGAAGCAAGCATACCATTCATGAAACAACTAAAGTGGTCTAATATATTGATCAGCCAAAATATTCTAACAGCCACTTTAAATACTTGTCTTCAGTTAAAAAACTATAAGCTTACTAGTTTTATTGCAGTCATTGCTATTTTTTAAACAAGTGGTTTCCTAGTTCTAAATCGGAAGTAGCTCTTTTAGATAGATTATTAAAATGGCAGTTCAAACATTAACGTACCCGACAAAGGTAGTATTTTCGCAATTGTATTGTAAACCATCCAGTGACTGACAAATTTTGACACATAGTTTCACACAAATAGGTCTAGTCATTTATGTGGAGATAGGTTACAAATGCGCATACATAATTTTATAAAAAAAATTGTGTATGTACTTATGAACACGCGTTAGAAGTTACACTTCTTCGGCGTAATAAGATAAAAATCTTTTTAAAATTTTTATCTTTAGCCTTATTTTACATATTTTGTAGACAAAATGACACTAACCATAGAAATTACTTTTACTTTGTTGGTACTTTTTTTTGAAAAACTAAAATGTCTATATCTAAAAATCTATAGCTTACTTCATCATGTCGGTTTTTCGTGACGGTGTGCGCGCGCATCGTAAAAATTCACTCTCATCATTTTGCCCAATCGCGCCAAAAGAAGTATAACTTCAAAAAATACTGGCTGAGCCCAGACGTTGTATTGTCCTAAATATGAGTATTAATTTTATTCATACAAACTTTCTCCTGGCAATAACTGACACAACTGAACAATTAGCAAAATAATTGGTCCATTTGTCACACGTGATGTGATGAATAAAGGAAATGGGAATTCATTTATATATATTATAGAACGATTATATAGAATAAGACGATTATATATGAAGTTCGCTTTTGTACTATTACGAAATCCTACTAATATTATAGATTGTATGTTTGTTAGTTTGTTTGTTACTCTTTCACGCATAAATTGCTGAACCAATTTTCATGAAATTTCTTACAAGCATAGAGAGTAATTTGATTAACACATAGAATAGTTTTTATCACGAAAAAAATTCCCTTGGGACCATTAACCACGCGGGCAACAGCTAGTTCAAAATAAATATACAAACGCATCTATTTTACCAACGAAGGTTCGTTGGTTGAGAAATAAACGTACACCACACAATAAGTACGTACAGAAGTCGCACTTATGTGCAATGCGCAAGAAAACTCGAATCTTAAGTTGTGTAGCAGTCTCATATTGCGTTAAGCGAGTAGTACTTAAAAAACTTACGCACGCTAATAAAAAATTAAACTTAAAACGTTGATTAAATGATCTTATTGTGCTGAGTTTACCTGAAATAATTATCATGACGTGACGTTAGTAATGTTTTTTTTTATCTGATGTTGACGTAAGACTTCAAAATTACGCCGACTTCGAAACGACGACTTCAAAATCGACTAACTGCAGAGTGAAACCTGCTGCCTGCTCACACGCCTTATGCCTGGGAGTTTAAAATAATGCCTTAAAGCAGTATTAGCATTTTAACGATTATTATTAAAAATAAAACAAAAAGGCGATCTTATATTATGAACAAAGAAAACAAAGTTAATATTAAATATTCAGAAATATGAAAAATAATGTTAATAAGTTTTTAGCACAGGAATGTCACACACCCATCGGTAGAATAATATCGCTTAGATTGCCGCATTCATCTTTAGACAAAATTCAATAAGTTCAAGGAGCGTTCAAGTATTACGTAACGCAATTTGGGGGGAGAGGAGGGGTCTTGTAAAACGTTACGATGCGTTACAAGGGCAGGAGGGGGTCTTTCTTACAACACGTTACGTAACATTGTATTTTAATAAAAAATAGTTTATTTATTTGGTAAATATAAATAAATATAAATTTTATTTAGTTTTATTACTGCAAAGGCCATTGAAAGTATACCAAGGATAAAAACTATAATATAATTTTTTTGCGACTTGAGGGTAAAAATGGTCACTTGACCCTCTTTAAACGTTACGTACGTTTAAAGAGGGTAAGTGTTACAGAAAAACGTTACGGTGCGTTACAAGGGGAGAAGGGGGTGGTTAAAAAAATGTGTGCGTGTACTAGCGTACATTCGTAAGAAGTGAAGAAGTGAAACTTCTTTATGACGTTATTTTTCAAAAAATAATTTACTATATGCACTTTTATAGAAATTGGTTAAATAAAGTTTATTGCCAATCCCTACTCCGTTGGAGAAAGTACACTTCGAATCACGCGTGGTAGCGATAAGAAAAAAGATGGCGCGTAACGGAAAAATGTGACGCGTAACGGAAAAATGTGACGCGTAACGAAAAAATGTTTCACTAAATTTTTTTCCAACACCGATAACGAAGTTTCACTTCAAAAATATTCAAATATTGCGTTACGTAATACTTGAACGCTCCCATAAATGTTTCTTATCTTAGATAGATTATTGGATATGGCTATTACGGATTAGGCACCAGGCAACTATAGTAATTATTCGATTATCAACAAAAACATGTTAGCAATAAAATTCTAGTAGGTCCGTGGCTATCTGTAAATAGGTTATTAAAATCGACCGTTAGTCAGTTTAGATGGGAGTATCCTGTAAAGTCATATCTAAATTATTACATTACTAGCTGCGCCCCGCGGTTTCACCCGCGTAAGTCCCAATCCCGCGGGAACTCCGGGATAAAAAGTAGCCTGTATGTTATTCTGGGTCTTCAGCTACCTACATACCAAATTTCATCGTAATCGGCTTTGTAGTTTTTGCGTGAAAGAATAACAAACATCCTTACATCCATACATACAAACTTTCGCATTTATAACATTAATAAGATCTTGTCAGTTTGGTATTCCAGTTTGAAATTTGTAGCAAGTAGCTTACTTATGCAAGAGAGCATTTGAGTATCAGGTTGGCAACGTACCATTAACATTTTTAGTGTCCTAGGCGATGCGTATTTTGTCCCACCAGGAGGTTTGTCTCCTTCTTGTAATATACAAAAAATACATGAGTCTTTCTCCGTCATGACACTTTCTTAACTACGACACATGAAAGAGATTAATAAACAAAGGAAGTATCACTCTAGCTTCACTTGTAATGTCTCTTCATTCATATGTAGTTTCAAAAGAGGGTTTAAGTACTAAGTAATAACCCTTTACAAGAGCCCTCATAAAGCCACGTCGGTTTAATAATACAAAGGTCTGCTCGCTCGATTACGTCTATGTTTAATAAGTGAATTGTTACAAAAAAAATTAGTATTACAGCCATTATATAAAATAAGGACAAAAATGTCGATGCAGCAATAAATATAAATTTACTGGTTAGATAAAAACTCTCGTCCTTTTTTACCGACCCAAAAAATAATGTGTGTCTCAATTCGAATGTATGTCTTTTTGTATGTTTGTGAGGCGATTTTTTGGCCAATAGCCAACAGGTTTTGATGATAACTTATTGGTTAGATAGGTAATGTTTTAGAGGTGGTCTAATTAAGTTTATTACTACAAGTGTTTTTTTTTTCTTTGCATTATGCTTAACCTCTGGTATGCCGTGACTTTAATGCTGCAGTATAACGATTGCGCGGATCCGCGTTCCGCGTATGACCGTTATGACCTTTTTCAATTAGTCTTCATTTTAATCTAATTGTATTATTTAAATATTATATAACAATTAAAAATAATTATGCTGTATACGGCTGTTGAGACGAAATGAATCGTATTGATTCTCCAAGCGTATCAGGAAATATGCTGCAACAAATGATATTTCAAACATTGTATACAGGGTGTATATGACACCGTAACGAAAACTTCTGTGGTAATTTAGATACATAATATCATACTTCAAAATTTTGTTTACAGTTTTTGTCGGAAACAAGTGGTTAAATATTTAGCAGTTTTTCAGCCCGCAATGTATAGCGAACAAAGTACATGCATTAAGCCGCGTGTTACGAGCTGTAAGTACGGACCTACTACGCTGTTGTAGTACATTGCTGTTTTTAGTAAACATTTGTTATTTATTAGATATTAAATAAATATCGAATTGCGTTAGATAATATTCATGAAATTATATTAAAACCAATAAAAATAGCATAAACATTTAGCATATACATGTCCATCATGTACAAAATCCATGGCTTCATTTTTCGTTACGCTGTCATTTACACGATGTATAACAAAGATAAACTTAAAACACATAGAAATAATATTTAAACAAGCGTATGAGCGAGGGCCTGCTCCATGAACCTGCCCGACTAAACAGAGTCATAAGTAGTAACATACAGACCAATATATGTTATCGTATTGTTTATGTTATCGTTCAACATAAAATAATCACGATCCGTATATCGGCACCATTTTACAAAATAACTCAGTACAATTAACTTTACATAAATTATTGTGATGTTTACGCTATCAATAGATTCCGTTTGAACTAAAATTAAATGCTCACATAATCCGTATAACCAAACTAAAATACATACATATATCACGTAAGTCACAGGTATAAAATGTAAATAAAAAAATGTTCTGGAACTCGGTTCACTGTTGTGTTGCCGTTGTTAAATCATTTGACGCGACATCGCGTGCCGCATTTTCCTCTCCCACGATTCAGCCTCGGCCCACGAATGCCGGACGTCACGGAATAACTGAAAAAGATAATTGTATTTTCTTATAGTTGCTGGTCCAGGTCTAATGAGAAGAAAAGACCATCTGAATCTCTGCCAGGCAGCTCGTGAGAAGCGAGGGAAGGCCAAATTGAGTAAAATTATTACCAACAAAAACACTGGTTGTAGGGAGCCGTGCACCACCGCTTTACCTACTCCTGCCACGATGGTTTAGGACGAAAATATGAATAAATTTACGCTTGGATGTTACCAAGCCTCAATAGGAACCTCACGAACGTTGATATTATAATATATAAACCTAGACTACCATGTTGATGACTGATTGACTGACTGACTGACTGACTGATCCCGAATTGTTCTCCCAGTTGCCGTCGTGCTAGAATCACGGTGTTGATGCCGTCGGATAGGGGTTGGTCTCAAACCACCCAGAAAAATCCGAAACCTTGGAAATGTAGACCTGGTAAAAAGTCGGTCGACGGCCTGTCTAAACGGTGACACCTAGCTGGACCGTTTTGGCGCCATTTTTCCTCTTTTAGGTGGCGATTGCCAAAAGTTGTATGAGAAATTCCAAAATGGCGGAAACAAGATGG
>NJDD01002213.1:253995-267278 GCA_002245505.1 Calephelis nemesis | reverse complement strand
CCCCGCCGTGCCGCCGCTCACACGCGCACGCATGCTCTCCGTCACCTCGTCCACCGTCTTCACGTTCGACAGGAAGTACTCGTCTGCGACACAACGCACACACTATTGTTGCCATTCAAAGTTTTATTTATCATAAAAAGCAGTAAAGTTAAAACATTTCGTTAACAGAAAGGTATGTAAAATACAGGGTGGCGCAATAGAACGTGCATTTTAAAAATAATTATTAAAAATAAATACAAAAGATATAGTTAAAATAAAACTAAGCAATTACTAAGTGATAACTGAAGTTTATTTTTTAAAAATAACATCATCTAAATGATGACCCTCTCTACGTTGGCACTCCTCTAACCGCAAACGGAAATTACCGAAAATTTTCTTAAGTAGTGCTGGTGTGATTGCTGCCATTTCACCACGAATATTCTCCTTGAGCTGACTGATGTTTCTCGGAGTATTGGTGTAGACTTTGTTTTTGAGGTATCCCCACAAAAAAAGTCAGGAGGCGTCAAGTCTGGACTGCGCGGAGGCCGTGGGATATCACTTCTTTTCGAAATCAGTTTGCCAGGGAACATTTGCTTCACAACCGCCATGGAGTCATTTGATGTGTGACTGGTAGCTCCGTCTTGTTGGAACCAAGTCCTAGAGTTTATTTTTCTTGAATTTTGAAGTTCTGGGGCCAAAAAACCTTCCAACATCGCAACATAGCGTTCGGTATTAACAATGATGTTTTGCCCCCGTGCGTTTTCAAAAAAATAAGGACCAATTATTCCTTTGGCAGAGATTGCGGCCCAAACTGTCACTTTAGGGCTATGTAACGGTTTTTAATGTTTGAGTCTGGGATTTTCACTATTCCAATAACGACAATTTTGGCGGTTTACGAACCCATTCATATGAAAATGTGCCTCATCAGAGAAAAGGATGTTTTCAAAATTTGAAAACCGATTGAGCATTTCATTAGCAAATGTGAGCCGTGCTATGAAGTCAGAGTCTTTCAATTCTTGAGTTAATTGCAGCTTGTATGGATGCAGTTTAAGATCCAAGTTTAAAATTCTATGCAAACTTCGTCGCGATATGTTTAGGACAGACGATCTCTTGCGAGTAGACATTTGTGGATCTTCTCGTACCGACTGCTTAACACTCTCAATATTGTCTTCGGTCCTAGATGTGCGTGGACGACCTTTTGCGTGTGGTTTAAATGTCGATCCAGTCTCTTCAAAACGCTTTATCCAGATTTTAATTAAATTAGCACTCGGAGCCTCCCTAATTTGCCGTACACCATACTCAGAACAAAATAGTCGCCTGACAACTACGTACGAACGAGAGTTTTCGTAAAATGCGCGCACGCAAAATGCGCGACGCTTCCCGTCGAAGTGACTCATAGTGACTAAAACTTCATGAACCGCGCTACCCAACGATATCGGTCTCCCCCCGCCCACGCCCCTTCTACCCCGCAAAAAAAGATGATGCAATATGCACGTTCTATTGCGCCACCCTGTATTAACAATCCAATTCTATGGAGTGGCAATGAATTTATTATAGTTATTAATTTTTACTTACTTAGAAAAATATATTGCATAGATTAATAATAATTGGTAAGATAAACAGGAAAAATTCTCATCGTTTTTCCATTAATTATTTTTAGTAAAATTATTTTCAGTTGTATTTTTGTAACTTGCTGACTTTGATATATTTACAAGGTAAAAAATGAATTAAAATATAAAAACAGTGTACCGCCATTTAACATTTATTTTTTATTTGATAAAATGAATGAATCCGTTGAAAAAATGCGTTACATTAATAAAGTTTTTGTTAAAATTGCATATCAAAATGTAAATGCTAGCGCCATCTAGTTCTAACTATTTGTATTGTTGTACTTGTCCAGGCTGTCAATAAATCAGTTAATTACCCTAAATCAAGCTACGTGTTTCTTTTACAATAGGTTATGGGCTAATAATCCCTAAAATAGTAATTTTTGTATTGTTTCGTGTTGTGCAAACCAGAAAAATGAGTTCCAGTTATCTTGCAAATGTGCCGAAGCTGAAAGGGCGCGACAATTTCGAGGATTGGGCGTTCGCTGTAGAAAACTTGTTAGTTTTGGAAGGCGCAGATAAATACATAAAAGAAGAAGGAACCGAGGCAGCGGCGGTTGCGGCAGACACAAAAGCACGAGCCAAGCTGATTTTGACGATTGACTCATCTTTATTTGTGCACATAAAGGAAACTAAGACTACGAAAGAATTGTGGGAAAAGCTGCGTGTTTTGTTCGACGATTCAGGTTTTTCAAGAAGAATCAGTTTGCTTCGTCATCTTATTTATATCTATAAGTTTAGAAAACAGTGACAACATGACGAATTATGTGACACAAATAGTGGAAACGTCTCAACGTTTAAGAGGAACAGGATTCGCCATTAGTGAAGAATGGATCGGTTCTTTGTTGCTAGCCGGTTTATCTGAGCGATTCATGCCTATGATTATGGCTATAGAACACTCTGGCATTCAAATATCAACCGACTCAATCAAGACAAAATTGCTTGATATGGAATCAAACGTCGTGAGTGAAACGGAACGCAATTCCGCATTCATCGCTAAAGGTTGGCAGAAGAAATACAAAAATGGCAGCACTGGTAAAAATGGAGGACCGACTTCGAGCATAGACACAAACACAAATGTCAACAAAACGAAGAATACGAAAACTGTTTCGTGCTATCATTGTAAAGATATTGGCCATTACAGGAATCAGTGCCCGTTATTAAAAGAAAAATCCAAAAGCAAAAGCCAAAGTAATGCTTTCAGTGTTGTATTTCTGACCGGCGAGTTCAGTAAAACTGATTTTTACATTTATTCAGGTGCGAGTGCGCACATGACCGCGAATGAAAATTGGTTGAAAAATCCTCAGTATTCATCTTCATTTCCTGAAATTATAATCGCAAACAAGATGAAGGTGCCTGTTTTATGTTCCGGTGACGTGAAAATAACAACAAGTTACAATTGTGACATAACAGTAAAGAATGCGTTGTGTGTGCCAAGTCTCACAACAAACCTTTTATCAGTTAGTGAGTTGATAAAAAAAGGAAACAGTGTGATCTTTGAACCGAATAAATGCATAATTAAAAACAAGAAGGGCGAGCTAGTTGCTAAAGCGAACTTAACCAATGGTGTTTATAAATTGAATCTACAAACACAGAACTGTTTATTGTCATCGTCATCTCCCATAGTGAATGGGGAAATATGGCACAGGTGTCTTGGCCATATAAATAGCAATGATATGAACAAAATGAAGCGTTGCGGATTAGTGAATGGGCTGAATTATCCTGACACGTTTACAACAAGCAAATCAAGTTGTGAAATATGCTGTGAAGGCAAGCAGTCAAGATTGCCATTCAGCACTGGATCCAGAGCAACAGATGTACTACAAATTGTTCATTCTGACATTTGCGGACCCATGGAGACCAAGTCGATTGGCGGTGCAAGGTATTTTCTATTATTAATTGATGATTATACCAGAATGACCTTCATTTATTTTCTGAAAACAAAAAGTGAAGTGTTAAACTATTTCAAAGAGTTTAAGTCCATGGTGGAGAATTTTCATAGTAAGAAAATTAAAATCTTGAGAACCGACAATGGTTGTGAGTATTGCAGCAATGATTTTGAGAATTATTTGAAATCAGAGGGCATCATACATCAAAAAACAAATACTTACACGCCCGAACAGAATGGGCTAAGCGAGAGGTCAAATAGAACCGTTGTTGAGAGAGCGAGATGTCTTCTCTTTGATGCTGGTTTGGAAAAAATGTTTTGGGCAGAAACTGCGAACACAGCTGTCTATTTGAAAAACCGGTGAGTAGCCTCAGGCATTGAAAAGACTCCATATGAGGCATGGACAGGAATTAAACCAAATTTGGAACATATTCGTATATTTGGAAGCACTGTGATGGTTCACATACCAAAGGAGAAAAGAACCAAATGGGATAAAAAATCAAAGAAACATATACTGGTTGGTTTCGATGAGAATGTAAAAGGATATAGAATTTATGATCCCGTAAAAAGGCAGATTAAAAGAAGTAGAGATGTTGTGATTATGGAAAAGCCAAAAAAAGAGGAAACAGTTACAGTTTCTATAGAAAACACAGATTCAGTGGAGGAATCTGTGGTGAAGTTAGATTGTCTTGATGAATCAAGTTCTAGTGACTTGGAATTTCTGGATATTGAAAATGTAGAAGATAATGTTGACTTACAAGAAGAAATCAATAATTCACCACAAGTCCCTCAGCCAGTTGGCGTAACAGAAAAAAGACAGAAAAAAAAGCCTTCGAGAAACGGTTTCGCTAACATTTGCACTAGATCCATAGGAGAGGACGAGCCGACATATGAAGATGCTGTCAGCGGTCCAGAGAAGCAGCAGTGGCTGCAGGCGATGGCAGAGGAGTTGAAGTCGTTCAAAGACAACCTAGTATGGGAGATTGTCGACCCTCCAGATAGTTCAAGTGTAGTGCAGTGCAAGTGGGTCCTAAAAAGAAAATATGATTGCGATGGGAATGTGAGGTATCGGGCAAGGTTAGTGGCCAAAGGCTATATACAGAAAGCTGGTGTGGACTTTGGAGAAGAGACCTTCTCACCAGTCATTAGACATTCAACCTTGCGCTTACTATTTGCATTAACTGTTCAGTTCAATATGGATATTACTCACTTAGACGTTACAACAGCTTTTCTAAATGGATATTTAGAAGAAAGTATTTATATAAAGTATAAGCATTTACCCGAAGGTTTTCCTGTTAAAGATTCCAGTAAAGTGTTAAAATTAAAAAAGGCTGTTTACGGTTTAAAACAATCTTCACTGGCCTGGTATCAGCGAGTTGAAGAGACATTGTATAATTTAGAGTTTAGCAAAAGTAAATTGTAACCTTGTGTTTTTATTAAAATTATAGTAATGATACGAAAACCTTTGTTGTAATTTATGTTGATGACTTCATAATATTTTCAAATAATAAGTCAGAAACTGATATTTTAATTGAAGCTTTGGAACAAAAATTTAAGATTAAGAATTTGGGTCAGGTGAGGCAATATTTAGGCATGAGAATTAATATTGATAAACATGCAAATGTAATTACAGTAGATCAGGAGCAATATATTGAGCAATTGATTAAAAAGTTTGATATGTCTAAATGTAATACAGTTAGTACTCCGATAGAGACAAAATTAAATATTGAGAAATCTAATATTTGTGAAGATCATTTGCCATATCAAAAGTTAATAGGTAGCTTAATGTATCTGGCAGTCCTGACACGACCAGACATTGCCTATTCGGTCAGTTACCTTAGTCAATTTAATAATTGCTATTCAAATATTCACTGGAATTACGCCAAAAGAATTTTAAAATATTTGTTAAAAACAAAGCATTATTGTTTAAGATACTCTAAGGAGAGAACAGAGCTAGAGGGGTATGCAGATGCAGATTGGGCTAGTGATAGCATTGATAGACGTTCTTACACTGGCATCTGTTTTACTAAATCTGGGTCTGCCATCTCTTGGGAGAGCAAAAAGCAGAGGACTGTAGCTCTTAGTAGTTGTGAAGCTGAGTATATGGCTTTGTCAGAGGCTTGTCGTGAGGCCATTTATTTGAAAAATTTAGAGTATGAATTAACGGGTTGTCTTAACAACATAGTATTGTATAGTGATAGCCAAAGTGCATTAAAACTGGCAAATAGCAACCAATCTCATAAACGTTCAAAACATATAGATGTGAGGTACAATTTTATCAGAGATGTAATTGATAGTGGTTTAGTTGAAACTAAATATTTACCAAGTGCCAACATGCCTGCAGACTTATTAACTAAGGGATTGTCAGAAATGAAACATTATAAATTTATGCAAATTCTTGGTATTGTTCCATATTAATTTTGTCATAGTATTTGTGTTGTTTAGCATTTTGATATAGTGGGGGTGTTAAAATTGCATATCAAAATGTAAATGCTAGCGCCATCTAGTTCTAACTATTTGTATTGTTGTACTTGTCCAGGCTGTCAATAAATCAGTTGATTACCCGAAATCAAGCTACATACGTGTTTCTTTTACAATAGTTTTACTTTGAAAAAAGGAAAAACGCAAATCACCGGGAATTGGTGAGATTATTATTGGACCCAATACAGTGTCAGTAAAAGTAACACAAAATTGGTGTTTCATTCAGGATTTCTTTATATGATACATGCATCTCGCTGAACACAGCACAGTACAGGTACAAATAAAAATGACAACTTGTTGGAAAATAACCTTCAAATGTGGATGCAATATGAACTCACTGAAAAAACTTACTGAACCATGTACTCACGATTCTCTCGTAAGAAATCAAAGAATCACTAAACGATATTGATTACTTTTTGAAGAAATCGATCAATGGTGACGAAAAAAAATACGATAAATGTGTATAAAAATCAGACTGTTATCAAAACCGAGTTGACTCGCAATGAGGTAGTAAGAGCGTATGATGTGATTAAAAGGGCATAATTTATGGGGAATTTTTACCGCCGGAAAAACCCATCAATTCGGAATTAATTTATTTAAAGTATTACAAACATCTAAACCTGTGTGTCAAATAGGCTAGCCTACCTACCTAGCAGATCGTAAGAGGTGAACATAGATCGAATGAGTCATTAGCAACAAGACCACTCGTAGTATTGCTGTGCAGCAACTCGCTAGGATAGGGATTCACCACCTTACCTATTCCTGCCGCTGGTAGGGAAGGTAAGGTAGCCGGTAGACTTACACAATATGCCTGACGACTCGGCCACAGGATAGCGACTACTATATAACATCTAAGGTCTATAGGGCAAGGAAGTTTCTTAGCGTCAGCCGTGTGCTTGTTAAAAGGTAAAGTTAGTGGAGCGTTTCCTTGCAAGATTTCACCGCCTATGACAAAATATAATTGACAATTTAAAGTCATCACACATCAATCATTATCACAAATAACATAAATCCTTACCTTGTTCTTGAAATATTTCCGTAAGAAAATTAGGATCTAACGCATGTGATATAAGGGTCTGTATATAAACTTCAAAATTTTCTTGATACATTTGTGTTTCTAACATTCTTTTCTCTATAAAACTACCATCATCCTGCGGAGGTTCACTCCTCACTAGCTCCACAGTTGTTTCTAAATGGTTCTGAGAACGAATTTTAACTGGAACTTGTGTGTATGTTTTCTTATTCTCAGGATTCCATGCCGCATACTGAAAAAATGTAAAGGGTGAGATGAATTGCTAATGGAGTGACTTGTAAAACATGTTCATTATCAAATATATTTAGGTAGGAGTCCGACAATACATATGTTTCTTTGCACTCGATTCTCCCTTTAGTAATCTAATCAGTGATGGGTTTGTCTCACATAAAACATTCATACGTCATTATAGTTATTTTTAAGTATAATTAACAAGGAACTAACATTTATGAAAGGAGAAAGACGCATTGTCTCTAACACCGATAATTTTTAAGTTTAAAAATTGCTCACCGCTTGTATCATAAAAGTTCAAGTTAAGGTATTAAAAAATACTTTAAAGATTTACAAATAAATAAGAGCAGTAAAACTGCAAAAACTATTTCATCAGGTACTATGTCAAAACTTGAAGTCTTTTTTAACCAAGATCAAAAAAAACGAGGAGATTCTCAATTATTTTTTTATGTATGTACACCGATTTCTTTTGAAAGATAGCAAATGATTCGTGATGGTCCCGGATAAATTTTATCAACATCCTACTAGCAGTTTTAAGGTATACTTAATATATGTATAAAAATCTCCTGTCACGATGTTTGTCCGCGATGGATTCCTAAACTACATAACCGATTTTAAATTAAATTGGCACACCGTGAGCAGTCTGGTCCAACTTGAGATATAGGATAACTTACATCTCAATTTTATGATAAAAAAAATTACCGTCCGAGCGAAGCCGGAACAGGCAGCTAGTTTTATATAAATAAAAATGTATGCATTATTAAGTTTAAGTCAAAAACAGTGGTCATCAATGATGAGGTCTTCACGAAAAGTGAAAAATGTATGCTCTATTAAGTATAACTCAAAAACCACAAGACGGATCATTATAAAACTAATATGGGACCACCTCGGAATCCTGACCTATCTTTCTAAAAATAAACCATCAAAATCGGTTGGCTATTGGCCGAGTAATCGCGTAACAAACATACAAAAAATAACATTTAAAAAAACCTTTAAAACTGGATTAAGAACCTCCTCATTTTTTTGAAGTCGGTTAAAAAGTCGAGATCGTTGGTAGACCAAAAAAGTTATGTATATTAGATTAAACTTACGGTTGATATATTGCGATATAAAACTTTGCCATTCTCCTCAAAAGGTTCGTACTTTTGTAATAGCGTTTTGCCGTCTACCCTCCATATTATTGGCCACATTTCTTGTAGTTCGGTTTTTATAGCAACAAATTCACCCGACTATAAAAAAAAACATATAGCGATCAATCTCACATTTAAGTGTATACATAAAATTTAAGTAATGCCAGCACGGGATTCGACACTTCGAGCTAGCGGTACTCCCAGTCGGTATACGTGCTGTGGGATGCCCTTTGATGGGTTGTCAACCAACACGTTAGTCGCTTCATGCGTATTCACGGTAAATTTCTTAATATCAGAAATAATGTCTGCTTCCATTGCGAAGACTGGTGGCGTGGCGATCATAGTGCCTTTGTATTTAGGCAAGGGTTCACGCATAGATGGTACAATCTATGCGTGAACTGTAAGTTACAGGACCATCGACTCGATCAGTTTAATATCAAAAATGAATGGAAAAATAGTTGAGAGGAGCATGCAAGAGAAGTCTAACGAATTATTGTGGAAAGCTCAAGGCGGTTTCAGGTCTGGAAGAGGATTTTTTGATCAGATGTTTCCGCTCTGCAACGTCGTAGAGAAGATCCTGCTGTAGAGCAGAGTTTTCTGTGGCTTTGTGGATCACAAAAAAGCGTTTAGTAGAGCTATACGTAAGGGATAGACGGCTGCTTGTATCCAGTCTATGTATTTACTTGATTTGCCATTGCCGTCAAGCAGGGCTGTGTGTTGTCAAATCGCCTGTTTATTTTGTATTTAGACAAGTGCCTACAAAGGTTAAGATTAATGAACGTGGAAACTTGGCACACGATACTTTGCCTATCTCGTTAAGGACTTGGCTTGAATATAAGTTGATTGCCATACAATAATATGATGGTACATAGATGGTAAACAGAAAAAAATAAAATGAAATTGCCAGAGACTGATCCAAGGTGACTACCATTTATATGGTAGTAGCAAGCATTTTTAAGTTTAAATTTTGTTTGTACTGGTAATGTTGCATACTCAAATATGGATTTTGTAAGAGTGAGTCTTCAGTATGTTAGTACTATAGGTTATTTTGTGGTGCCAGTATTTATCAGTACGGCCGCCTTTTCTGCACAGCAGTTGGCTCACTCGTCTTACGGCCAATATTAATAATCAATCCTAATCCAAAACATGCTATCCAAGATTGATATTTTGATCTATTTTTATGTTATCGCTTGCCAATAACATATCTATGGACAGGATATATATGGCAATTAGGTGTAGGATAGGCCGGCGGATAAGCAGCTATCTAGATTGCTTGAAATCCATCTTTAGAGAAATATTATTAACATTGGCCGTTATGCAACAGGCTATCTACGAATCAGGATCGATTACCAAAATGGACAAGTATTTGTCTTTCTTAACATTACTACGCCTTCAATATTAGGATCTTATAATTTTTGTGTACTTTATAATCAATTACTTTAAAGTTTACTATCAATGAAAAATAATATTCATTATTGTGTGAAGAGCAGTTTAATGCACATAGCAAACTATATGCCAATATTTAGTCCCTTTATGAGCAGAGGCAGTTATGCTTATGGGTTGCAATGCGGCAAATCTCGACGTATACATTAAAGTCGCTTTCCGCTTTTAGTGGGGAATTCTCTAAAAGGACATGTCTGCGGGCAAGTCTGCAGATATGTCTGCCGAACTTCGCTATGGTCTATGTAATGTTTGCTAGTGTAGGATCTTCTTACTAAAGCAGCCAAGTCCGGCGGACACGTCTACAGATATGCCCGCGGGCATGTCAGTCTTGCGAATACCCTGCTGGCTGCTTCTCCTGTCTCAGGCTTTGTTGCACTTCTGATTGTTAGTTAAGAGACAATAAATTTATACTCTAAAATGAAAATGGTGAAATTTAATAAGATTATAAAAGTAAGGAGGCAACTGAATCCTCCCAAATAATGGCATTCCCATAAAATCGCAACACCTGCATTCATTTTGGCAAACACTGTAATAAGATGCCATGTTATTTTACGGAACTGCAGAAATAATTATTTACAGTAATTTCTAACTTAAGTCCTATATTTCATTAACTTCGTTGGTATCTATGACACGGAATCCTAGTAGTAGTTCGTTTGTGTAGTAGTAGGATGTATTAAATTGAAACTTCATACACATATCAAAGGCAGAGGACTACACAGTATAAAAAAAAACAGATTATCGTTGGCTTATTGCAAGAAGGCACTATGTGACATATTCATTATTCTAAGATAAACGGTAATTTAGTTCGGATTAGTTAGTGGTTATGTTGGTTTGCCCATGTTATCCCGTATAGCAAGCTTCGTGACGCCTAAAGTAAATTAGTTAGAAATTAGTGAGTTTTTGCATTTTGTAGAATATGTCAAAATGAATCCATCCATGAAAAAACGTATGTAGTGATTTTTTGCAGTCAATGAGTTCTTGCAATAAGCTGACGTAATATGACGGTCAGAATCTTCAGGATTTGGTGCGCTAAACCCTAAATATTATCTTTTGGCTAAAGGCCATAAAACGGAACACTTATAGATTCGTCATGTCTGTCATTCTTCCAGAGCCACAGACCAGAGCTTCCGTCGCGTGTGTTGCTTAAACGGTTACTTTTTCCCCTTTAAAATTTCTATAAAAAGTCAGCAAAAAAGTCAGCAATAGCATAGGTATCTTGCGAGGTTAACTCACTATAAAACTTTTTATTGTTATTTAATTAGCATTTTAAAATAATTTGTGTTTATGCAAACATAATATCAAACCTTAACCAAATAAACAACACTTTTAACAAAACATCAAACCATTTTTTTTTTAATTTAAACATTTTTTTTAAGGGCGATATGTTTGCAAAAATAAATATTTTAGTAAAAAATTCGCCCTTGGCATCATAATTATCATTTTATTGAATATCTTAGGAGACTGATATCTCCATTTTTTAAGAAAAAACAAATACGCGATAAAATAATAGAGTAGGTACGTGCGCTAATGCGATGTAAGATGTAGCTACTGCCTTTCAATAGGCAAGTGCCACTTTGAATTTTACGCATTAAGTGTATTTCATAATGATTTTTTTATTAATTTTTCTAATAAAGATTAAGTTGCCCGGGATTTGATAAGTGCCGGGGTTTGATAAAAAATTCATTACACTTTTCACTCCCTTAAGCCTCTTCAAAATTTCTTGCCCATTAAAACTAAAATTTATTTAATGCATACACTTATACTTCCTATTATTGACTATGCTGACTCATGTTACCTTGATGCCACTGAAGAGGTAGTGAATAAACTTGAAAAGATGCAAAATCTTTGTATTCGTTTCTTGTTTGGTATAAAGAAGTTTGACCATATTTCTAGTTTCCGTAATAAGTTGCAATGGCTGTCTATACGACAGCGCAGAAAATTTCACATCCTTTGTTTGCTGTTCAAAATTTTATTTCATCCGTTGTCTCCTAAATATCTGCGCAATTCATTTAATTTTTTACATTCACAAGATTCACCCTGTCGTTCATCTGTCCGTACTCAGTTGCGATTTCCCACAAGTCATTCTGCTGCATATTCGCACTCCTTTACAGTTCATGCTGTTAGGTTATGGAACTCGCTTCCTAGTGAGATTCGTGAATGTGAAACCCTAGTTTCTTTCAAAAAACAATTAAAAGAACTTTTTTTAAGAGTTATTTAGCTTTATTTGTGTAGATAGTTATATTTCGGTATGTATTATGTTTAGTACGTAATTGTATTTAGTATGTAGTTATTTTTTTTGTATAGTTTTGTACACCAGGTCTACATATTCCATTTATTGTTTTCCTTTAACGGGTTGGCTGGAAGAAATTTCATTCATTTGAGATAAGCTCGCACTTTGTACTTATGTTTATTTTAGTCTTAAGTTTTTCTGTATTTTTTTTTTGTGTACAATAAAGAGTTAATAATAATAATAATAATAATAAGTGCCCGGTTGGCGATAGACTTGCTACCTATCACTTTGTGAGACTTAGTGTCTTCGGCTAGTCGTGGGTGCCCTTTTTTGCCTCCGCCAAACTCTTCGGGGATATGGGCGTGAAGATACTTTTTTATCATCTGCATAGTTATTGTTGTCTAAGATACTGCATGCAGGCTTTAAAAACTAACGTGTTCAACCATCGACTGTTGGCCCTCGCCGGTAATAAATTAAGTACGTACGGCAGTAAAACTCGGGACATAACAGTTGTTGACCTTTGACATTGACTTAGGGTCGGTAAGCATGCAGTGGATGTGTTGTAATCGTATTTGTTAGCTTTTAGTACCTAATTAAAGAAATAGAAATATAACCGTGTTCCGGTTGGAGGGTAAGGTAGCCGGAAAAATTGACTTTTGCTCGAGGCCTTACATCCCGGCCTCAGGTTAGCAACGCACCATTGCCACCTTTGGTTTCTCTAGGCGACGTAAATTTCTTACCATCAGGAAATGCGTCTGCTTGTTTGCTTTCCAATATTATAAAAAAAAAGTAAAAAAAAAATTGGACTGCGAAGCCTGTAAGCGGCCTAGAATGTATATGGCAATCTAAAAAATCAATGCAATGCAAAATATGCATAGAGAGTAAAAGAAGAAAATATATAATAGCATACAAATAGATAACTAGCTCCGTATTGTTCTCCATTCGTGTTTATATTTCTTTTAACAGTTGAAAATTTAGTCAAAATGAATATTAAATATTAATGAATTTAAACTTCCGCAAAATAGCATTACTAGTTAATGACGTAGTAATACATATTAAGTATACAAGTTATAGTTTAACCTTGAGCTGTTCGAGCATCAATGCGTTGGTTCGTTTATGACAAGTTCTTTGTAAGAAGATTAACTTATTTTAACGTACCAAACATTCAAACGGTATTGTTTTGCAGTGTGCTAAAAATATATTATCCTATATTCACGTTTTTTGAAGTTAACACTTGTACTTATCCACTGTATACTTTATT
>NJDD01002213.1:243828-253877 GCA_002245505.1 Calephelis nemesis | reverse complement strand
TGCAAACTCCACTAAGTGGACGCGATCTGACACAACAACCCTATATATAATGGAATTCATCCAAGTGCCGACGATAGCAAGTATAGATTCTATATATTATCCTGCCGGGTTTTCCTCATAATCGTGCCAAGCATCACGAATTTTCATAAAAAAATCAATTTAGGTAACTTTTTTTTAATGAAAATAAAAAAAAAGCAAAGCCTCTACTTCACCCTGACCCTGTGCCAATAGTTGCTTTTGTTTTGGGGGTTATGTCACATCTTCTCAAGGTATTTTATCAAAACGAAGTACGATCATTGATAGACTTATTAATTTTATTAATCTTATGTTATTTAGTTATTTCGAGTATATCCTATCCTATTAATATTATAAATGCGAAAGTTTGTATGTATGGATGTTTGTTACTCTTTCACGCAAAAAGTACAAAGCCGATTACGATGAAATTTGGTATGTAGGTAGCTGAAGGCCCAGAATAACATATAGGCTACTTTTTATCCCGGAGTTCCCGCGGGATTTGGACTTACGCGGGTGAAACCGCGGGGCGCAGCTAGTTATTAATAATAATAACTTTTCGACTTATCTACTTGTGAAAATTTTGTATTTTTAAACAACAAAACCAAGCTTTAAGACGTTTTTTTGCAAAGAGCTAGTATTTTAAATTCATTAACAGTCAAAAATTATTTAGAAAAATGTTTGCTTTTAAAAAAAGGGCCAATTGCAATGATTTGCACTGTTTTTACGATAAAGTCCGTTCGCGTTTAGATTAGTGATAAGTGCAAGTGTCGAGCATGTCATGTTGGTTTTTCGCTTCGAGTGTTAAGCGTTTAGTGTATGGCCAATCTTGTTAAAAAATGACTGTTTAGTAAATCTCATAAGTTCCTAAGGAGTGCCCGTGTCAATCTATACGTCATATAAGAAAATTTTAGCTGTGTTTTCAGTTTATAAATAATAGACATAAAATCCTAAATGTGCAAGAACATTTCACCTTTTCCACATATACTTACTGGTAAAGGAAATGAACAAAATAAGAAAAAGTTTTATCTCTACCCACACAAAATAGCAAGAGAAAAATAAATGATAATAGAAAAAAAAACATGAAGTACCCCCACAAAATTACATCCAAATATATTTTCCTGTTTGGGATGTGTTGATTTATTAAATTTATATTTAAATCCATACCCTACCCTTTGTTTTTTTTTAGATGAATTATATCTAAAAAAAAACAAAGGGTAGGGTACACAATTAACTGACTTCACGTTAAAGAGTTTCTTCGCTTCTTTAAGTAAAGGAGTTCGTTATAATACTGTTTCAGAAATTTAATCATTTTGTAAATTGTAGGTTACAAAATGATTAAATTTCTAAAATAAAATCAAAATAAAATCTTTAACTGTATCACAGATGAGAAAGAGGTAAAATGAGGGCACCCACGCGTAGTCAGTCATTAAGTCTTCCAATATGGGGTATTGGGTAAACCAATCGCCAATCACTTATCTAACCCCAGGGAACGATGTTTTTATTAGAATATTGATAAAACAATTATTTTCGTTCGATCCGAGTTTAGAATTCGGGACCATAAGAAGTCAAATCCATCACCGGACCATTAGATCAAAGGGACATTAAACACTAAACAAAAAAAAACCTACACGACAATCATATATATTTCCTGATTTATTACAAAAGTGGAGATAATTACAAAAAAATCGAACTCAGTAGGGATATATGGAACATTTGAACGTACAGGTCATCTTAAGCTGACTTCTGACCTTAATTACAAATTCCAACCACACCAATACCTACCACACACGTAAAAAAATATGCTTGTCTATTACGATTTCATATTTTTTTTTCTTAATTTTGTTTGAATTAACTGTATTTAAAAAAAATTATTAATTAAAACATCGAGATCTAAAATAGCAAAAACACCTTTTTTTTGATTTACACGGTAATTAGCTTAAACTGCAGAAATGTTTTAATCTTTTAAAAAGAAGTTACACCGACGAAGTTTGTTCCGCCTGACACCTAGTAACAGTTTGTGTACAAAGTGTACAATAAAATAAACTGTTATTTTTCTAAATATTATAATGTATTCTAAATTAAAGTTGAACGATAGCTAAATGATTTATCATACCTACAGACTTTGTTCCACCTCTGTTAGAATAGTCACTGATTTTTGCGGTTGGATTTCATCCTATAACATGTATGGTGTATATTCTTTACCTAATAAAATAAAAAAATGCCTAAATTTGCAAAATATTGTTGACATTTAGGAATAAATCCATTCTTTTTGCCATTTGCTGAAGTTCATTTTAAACATTTGCAAATGGCGTTTGAGTTATCCACACTAATAATATAAATGCGAAAGTAACTCTGTCTGTCTATCTGTTACCTTTTCACGCCTAAACCACCCAACCGATTTTGCCGAAATTCGGTATGTAGACATTTTGCATTCATGAGAAGGACATAGGCATATTATTTTTTGGAAATTCAACCCCTACAAGGGTTTAAAGGGGTGAGTTAGTAGGAGAAAAATATTTTTATTGCACATTTTTGCATGAAACTTTGAATTAATGCTTTTTAGTACAAATGATGAAACACATATTTCAGGGTATTTCGAAATTCACCCCCATTGCGGGTTAAAGGGGGTGGCAAAGTTTGTATGAGAAAAATATTTTTATTGCACATTTTTGCATGAAACTTTGAATTAATGCTTTTTAGTACAAATGACGAAACACGTAATTCAGAGTTTTTCGAAATTCACCCCCATTGGGGGTTAAAGAGGTGGAAAAGTTTGTATGAGAAAAATATTTTCATTGCACATTTTTGCATGAAACTTTGAATTAATGCTTTTTAATACAAATGATGAAACACGTATTTCAGGGTTTTTCGAAATTCACCCCCATTGGGGGTTAAAGGGGGTGGCAAAATTTTATATGAGAAAAATATTTTTATTGCACATTTTTGCATAAAACTTTGAATTAATGATTTTTAGAACAAATGACGAAAAACGTATTTCAGGGTTTTTTGAAATTCATCCCCATTGGGGGTTAAAGGGGTGGAAAATTTGTATGAGAAAAATATTTTCATTGCACATTTTTGCATAAAACTGTGAATTAACGCTTTTTAATACAAATGATGAAAAACGTTTATCAGAGTTTTTCGAAATTCACCCACATTGGGGGTTAAAGGGGGTGGCTAAGTTTGTCTGGAAAATTTAATTCTATTGAAATATTTTTGCATGAAACTTTGAATGAATGCTTTTTAGAACAAATGACGAAACACGTATTTCAGGGTTTTTCGAAATTCACCCCCATTGGGGGTTAAAGGGGTGGAAAAATTTGTATGAGAAAAATATTTTCATTGCACATTTTTGCATGAAACTTTGAATTAATGCTTTTTAATACAAATGATGAAAAACGTATATCAGAGTTTTTCGAAATTCACCCATATTGGGGGTTAAAGGGGGTGGCTAAGTTTGTCTGGAAAATTTAATTCTATTGAAATATTTTGCGTGACACTGAAATAATACTTTGCAATACAAATTATGAGATACATATCTAAGCGTTATTTGAAAATCAACCCCAATGGGGGTTAACGGGGGTGGTACAATTTGCGTAGGAAAAATATTTAACAGTATTTTTTACAATAAGTCCATAACAATGAACCACATACTAACATTATTTTATCATTAACGAAAAACACACAAAGAAGTTATGAAACACATAGCAAAATAGCAAATATTAATATCATAATCATAGCAAAATTGGTTAAAAATCCCTACTAACATTATAAATGCGAAAGTAACTCTGTCTGTCTATTACGCTTTCACGCCTAAACCAGTGAACCAATTTTGATGAAATTTGGTACAGAAATAAAATAGACCCTAAAGAACAACATAGGCTACTTTTTATTGCAAAAAATAGGAAAGAATGGGTAAAAAGAGGGGATTAATGTTCATATGGAAATTCGTCATTTTTAAAGCTGTAACAGTGAAACTTTGTATTTAGACACTTTATGATAAATGAAAGAACATAGGCTACTTTTTATCACTAAAAATGAGGGAAAATGGGTAAAAAGAGGTGATGAATGTTCGTATGGAAAATCGTTTTTTTGTTTGAAAGGGTATATTTCAGAGGTGGTCCCATGGGCACCAGGTCAGGATCTGATGATAAAATCCTGGGTAAAAACGAGGGAAACTCTAAATAAATGTTGACAAGAATAGTGTTTTTGTGGATTATGATCACTTGCTAGCATTCAATAATGGTCACTCCATACACAGACTCAACATACTTGCGGAATAGGCTGACCGTTAAGTATCTTTGAGGGACTTGGAGATATTTACACAGACGGGAGGGAGAAGATCAGCTAGCGCTCAGCGTCAAGCTCAAAGTAGAATCATTTTCAGAAGGTTTAATAGGAATGTTTTTGTTAATGCAGGATTCTATTATGACCTCACGTTACAGTATAAAAATACTCCTATAATTTTTATTTGGCATTGTGATCCCTTAAAATTCAAAGATGAAACGCAGAGTTTTGCTAATGGTAAGGTATTATTACTTAGCTTGGTGAACCAGCTGAGCTGCTAAAGACTCCTTTATTGTGCAATTCTAATGAATCTCGAAGATTTTTAAGCAATATGCGCAAAAGCAATAATTGTTTTCAAATGACGTCGTTTAGAGTAGGTAGACACATCATTATGCTAGGACATTTTTCTGTGCAAGGTCAAATTTATCGCAGAATCTGTTCAAACTAATATTGAAAAGCTGAAGAGTTTAATTTTGTTGCTACAATTTCTAAATATTTGAGTTTCTGAAGATATCCCCGAAGGGTTAGTTCGGCCTAACTGCACAACCAGAGCGCTCACGACTAGCCGAAGACATTAAGTCCATTTTGGTAGATGACAATCCTGTAGCCAACCGGGCACTTATCCAATCCCGGGCAAGTGGCAACGTTACTATTAGGTACAAAATTGAAACTTCACAATTTCCATTTGTGTTTTTTTGTTGCCCCGACCGGAGATCAAACCCAAGATTTCAAGAAGTCATTCCGAAGACGCACGGTTAGACCTCAGAGACGATACGTATATTTCTAAAATTTCGGAAAAAAAATCTGTTAGAGGTTTCCATAACTTGCTATACAGTTTAATTTCACAGGGTTTGCCGAAGTGCAGATAAAACTGTGGAAACAATAACATATCCCTACTGTCTGAGGTGAAATTAGAAAAGAGAAAGTGTATGTTCAGTTTTGACGGAAAAATTGCTAAATTGATTTTAACATTAAAAAAAAATATATGAAACTTTGGAAGCGACATACCTAGGCTACATTTTATCTTAAAATTTTAACGAGCAGTGTTGGAGAGTTAAATATCAAATTAGTAGACTACGCGGGCGAAGCCGCGGGTAACAGCTAGTCTATAATAAACTAGTATTAATCATGTGACGTATCACTTAATGCAGGTATTGAAAAAAGGAAGAAGACCTTAACCGATGTCACAGATTGTTTTAATTTTAACAGAGTATATTGCATGTCATTACAGTACTTTAGGTCATGTCAGATTTAAATTACCGCGGAAGTGTGTTTTTTAAGTGTATTTTAAACAAATATTTATATCATGGTTTGTAGTTTTGTAGCGTTTTGAGCACTGCTTTTTAAACATATGAATAAAACAAATGTTTTAAACATTGCCAACCCCGATTAACTTATGTAGAAACTTAAGTCTAAATAATTAGTATCACTACATAGTATAAAACAATGTCGCTTCCTCTGTCCCTATGTACGCTTAAATCTTTATAACTATGCAACGGATTTTGATATGGTTTTTTTTTAATAGATAAAGTGGTTGAAGACGGTTTATATGTATATTTTATACCCGTGCGAAGTCGGAGCGTGCCGCTAGTAGTGTATAAAAGTTTAAAAAAATAGCATAAAACTCTTTTAAATTTTTAAGTTCACAAGTTTTAATTTTTAAGTTAAGGACTAATACCTTTAAATGCAAACGCAGATGAACTTGAGTCGTCCAGATTTCCAAAACCGATATTTTATCTTTACACACAGTAATAGTTTCGGCGATTTTCCCTGTGTTGGTCCGGGATACTTTGCAGAATAGACCATCTGCCTTCCTGCCAGGCAGCTCGTAAAAGGCGGGCATAGGCTGCCCGTCACTAACACCGTGACATCCTACTAGGTGGTAGAGTTTCGCAGCAATTTGCACGGATTGGTACGACCGCCTTACCTATTTTTCTGCCGCCATAACGTCAGTCCTTGTCGTTGACGTGTTCCGGTTGGTAGGGTTAGATGGCCGGTAAAGTTACTTCTGCTCGAGGCCTAATATCCCGGTCTCAGGTTGGCAACGCACCATTACCACCTTTGGTGTCTCTAGGGAGCGTGAATTTCTTTCTTTTCTTTGTGTTTGCCTTCTAATATCATAAAAAGAAAAAAAAATTGTACCGTTTCCCAATTACGCAGAATATTCAGGAAGGATCACATTTTCGCCTGAGTCCGTACTTATTTATCAAATTACCCAATTGGCATTGAAAGCTTTTCTGGAATTATCCTTGGATTTCTTACTCGTCAAGTTCTGTAAATGTGTTCCTTACTGAACAATCTGTAATATTGGGAAACGGTACAAAATCGCCGTAACTATTACTAATACTGTAAAAGGAAGGATAAAACATCGGTTTTGGAAGTCTGGACGAAACCAGTTCATCTTCGGGAGTTTGGAAGTGTCATTGAAAGATTCAACATGTGTGTTACTCGATTTTAATTTTGTTGTAAAACGTTTCTTGGAATAACGTTATCAAGGTAAACAATTCTAAAAATAATGTAAGCAAAATGCAGACATGCGGCAAAAAAAATCCACAACGAATACGAAGCGTCACAGACTTTGAATATCATTTCGAAATTACCCGGTCAGGTAATTGCATAAAAATTTATATTTTTTTTAAATAAATGTGTGTAGGTACATATTGTAGTTACTATGTTTAATTACAAACATGTTATCGCCTCTGTGGTCTAGCGGTCCAGTTGTTGGACTTGACTGCATGAGATCCAGGGTTCGAATTCTGGATCGGGCAACAAAAAGGAAAATTGGGTTTTTCCAATTTTCTAATAAAAAAAATGTTGCTCGGGATTGGATATGTGCCCGGTTGGCGATAGGCCTGCCACCTATCACATAGTGGGACTTAGTGTCTTCGGCTAGTCATGGGTGCCCTGGTTGTGCCTTTGCCTACCTTTTCGGGGATATGGGCGTGAATATACAAACATGTTATATGAGCGTATGGGTAACATTTTAAATGTTAACTCAGTTCTGACTTGTTCGCAATTATGTTTTACTTGTATCTCGCTTGCTAGGGTGTTCTAGACACAGACTGTTAGCTCCGCTACATACAAGCGGAATTTCTTTCCCGTTTCGAATTCTATACAAATCCACCCAAATTCGTCGAGTTCTAATTACTTTTCCGTAAAAAATCCAAATGAATGGTGGGCCTTACATTTTCATATAAATATCGAACATGCTTATAATATTTCGAATTTGATGATAGTTTACTAAAACACTGGATATACAATGCGAATGTGGATGGATAACGGTACTCGGGGAGAGCTAGGTTGACATTCCACACTCAAATCGCTCCGGTGATAGGTGGTTTCAAGTCTCTGAAACCGGCGTGTTTGTATGAAAAGGGTAATGAATGTTGAGGAAGCCAGGCAGGTCTGCCAGGATCGTAAGGTTTGGCACTCCATACACTGCCTGCCTACCACGTAAAGGATTTGACGTGATTTGTTTATTGGTACTTATTATTTTAGTTCAGCTTAAATATTCAGATATTAAAACTGTTTTTTGTAGTTTTTTGAACTATTGTGTATTATGTTTTTCTTTTTTAGTTTTAACACAATGACAAGTGCATGGAAACGAAGAATAGGGTAAATTGTGACTTAATGACAGATTAAATTTAATTGACTTCTCTGAGTGCAGCCGCATACGATATTGTTGACTTTTTTATATAATTTTTAAAGAGGTAGAATCACATCATACATTATTTTGGCATAACATTAAGCTTTAACACAGCTCACGCAACGAAAGCTCTTAAAATATGATGGGTTTGTCGTCAGAGCCATGAGATTCTGATTATGATGAATATTTTTTTAATATTGCGTTGTTTGCGCTATCAATTCCGTGTTCTAGCGGTCTAGATGTTGGACTTGACTTCATGAAGCCCCGGGTTCTATTCCGGGTTCGGGCAACAGAAGGAACATGTGGTTTTTCTAATAAGAGTGTTACTCAGGATTGGATGGGGGCCCGGTTGGCGATGGGCTTGCCGCCTATCACATTGTGGGACTAGGTGTCTTTGGCTGATCGTGGGTGCCTTGGTTATTTCTTTGCCTACCTCTTCACGGATATGGGCGTGAATACACTTACTTATATTGTTTGTCCCAGCGCTTGGCAAGTGTGAAGTTTGTATTCAATCAAAGTGGGTAAAAATGCGTAGTATAATTACGTTACAAAGATACAGACAAAATTATGAAGAGTCTTAAAAAATAGAATTGTCGAACATATAACCAAGTCCTTTTTCTAAGTCGGTTAAAAACACTAACACCGTTTTCCTAAACTTCTACTGATAGGAGTTGCTTGTTAAATTATGACCTAAGAATCCAAAAATTACCTTGCACACCTCGAATAATGTTGAGGTTGCTTTATGAATATTACAGACCAAATTGTATATAAAAGCTATTAGGTACCTGATATGGCATTTCTTCAATAGGCCTGTTGTTATCTACTTGTCCTGTATTTGAGATCTGTTGGTGGGATTTAATATGATGCAATTTACGATTTGAGTTAGCATCATTTTCTGTAGATCCATACACACCATAACCCAAACCAGGCTGTACAGCCGCAGCAACTACAATTATGTAAAACTCATTATTTGAAAATATTGTTATAAAAATACACAAAAGAATACTGATTATATTACCTGTTTCAAATTATTTCAAATTTTCTAAAGAATTAAAAACATTAATGATTTTTTTAGAATAGGAAGGATAGGTAAGGATAAGGAAAAAGTGTGTTATTCGCCACCGCGATAACATGTACATGTGCAAGACAAAAAATATTATTTAAAACATTTACTATGAAACATATGTATAATACAAGTGGTGTACCAGATGAACATGTTATCCCTAATTGGCGAACAGAGGGGTGCTACCAGGAATAATTACAAACTAAAATCACTTAACACATGTATCAGTAATATACTCGCGTTTATTTTATGATTTTTCTATGATACAAAATTATTTACATAAAATGTTGAGAATTGTGCATAAACAAATAACAATTAAATAGAAATACAAAATGTATGTTCCGGGCTCGATCTTCTTCTAATACATTGTTTACTAATGTATAGCTGCGCCTATTATGCATTCATTTCCATCTTATAATAAAAACTGCCTTTGCCGACTGCAAAGTATTTGAGTACAATATTACAAGTAGTAACTAAACTCAATACTGTAAAATACAATACAAGATTTAATAATATATACAACAGACACCACTGGTATCAATCCCATAAAAAAATATACCACTTTTTGGAATTATTAATGGTAGCACCCCTTCAGTAGCGAGTATGACAAGAGTCACCATATCTACAATATACATTAAATGGCACTAACAACGTGTCATCGACAATACTATGGGTGAAATCTTGTTACAGGCTAACCTACAATATTGGCTTCTAATATAGGTACATCACATTTTTATATAGAAATTATTTACAGTAAATAATAACAGATTTGATCTAATAAAAATTTACATATCACAGTTAAAATGTAACAAGTTTTCACGGCACGCCACAATCGGCAGTTAGCTTGCTCCTGTCATACAAGCTTCAGGGCTAGTCCTTCACCATCGCGCTCTGCTTCGCAAGTGAAAATCTAATAAATTGAACGCACCTTCCTCGGGCTGGTGTTGGTAATAGTATTGCTGCTGCGGCGGGACCGGCGGGGGCGCTCGCGGCTTCTTGGGCGCCACCGCGGCCGGGGCCGGCGCGGGGGGCGGGGGT
>NJDD01002213.1:214831-243804 GCA_002245505.1 Calephelis nemesis | reverse complement strand
TCGTCCTTTCTTGCCCTTGTCACCCAGGGGCGTCAACGGCGTACTTGGCACGTTCAACACCGGTTTGTTCAACCTCCGTGCCTCCTCCTCCGCGTCCCCCGCGTACCCCGTCTCCTCTGTACCATCGTACTTTCGTTTTCTATCTTTGTTAAGATTATAGTAGCGGGGATCGTCCAATTCCACTCCCTTTTGTGAAGCGAGAATACTCGTCGCCGCACTATGTAACTGATTTGCACCCAACAAGCCTGCCGAACTCATACTAGCTGATGTGCTCATCACAGGGTTACTCAAGGACATGCCTGAATTTAATGCATTATTAGAACCCATTGCTCCATTAGCATTTTGTTGAGTTTGAGCATTGGGCTCACACTGGGATTTATTCAGTTCATTTGGAGTGTAAGGTTTATTATTCGTATTGCTATTAGTATTGGTCCTTGACCAGGTTGACTTTCTAGCGCCTCGACCTGCCGGCGGAGGAGAGGTGTCCCTTTCTCCTTGTAGAAATTTCAAGTAAGAGGCCATAAATCCCGACCCCGGGCCCGTGACAGGAACGTTAAATTTTTTTTCCATTACTTTAGAACTTGCGTCTTGTGAAGTACTGTTAATAGTCTGCTGTGAAGTGGGTGCTACCGTTGATGCAGTATTTGCCCGTTGTTCTGCAAGGAAACCAAGTTCTTCCTCTATATTAGGTACTACCACCTTAGGCTGTTCCTCTTCACGAGTTTCTGGGGTAGAAAAAGATGATGAGGAAGCCGAAGGTGGTGTCTCACTAAATGAAGATAAAGGTGTCAACTCCACTGAGGATTGGAAATCAGGATGAGGACCCAAATGAAAAGGAGGAAAGTAGGTTAAGGCATGCCCATGTTGCATAGCTAATGCTTGATGTTGATTAGCAAAATTTGATGCATGTAAAGGAGCTTGAGATCCAAATGCAGAAGTACCAGGGAACATTTTGGGTGGTGGAGGTGGAAGATTCCACCTTTCAAAATCAAAGTAACTACCATTTTGTTGCTGATTATTTGTTGAACTATGAGCTGGAGGAGGTATCCTATTAGCTAAATAATCTACCATTACAGCATTTGAAAGTTCATTAATGTTAGGATGTGGAGCTTTTTCCACACTCTTTCTTCTAGCAGTTACTGATTTTGTAGGTGTTGGATTTGAAACAGGAATTTGACTTTTGGCAGTTTTAACTTCTTGCAATTGGCAGCTCTGTTGTAAAGTTTGCAAGTTCTTTACTATGCTCATTGGATCTCCTCTACAACTAGATAGATCTTGTAAAGCTACATTGTTACTATCAAAATAATTTTGTTTTTCTAAACCTATGCTTCTTTCTGTTGAAGTTTGTGACTGAGGTGCTGGTTTCTCACTTGGAGTATTGTTTTCAGGCAAAGTACTATTAAAATTGCTAGAACTATTATTGTTACTGTTAGTACTAAATTTCCTTGATGCCTGTCTCTCAGCCTCCCAGCAACTTTGACTTGAATTTTGATTTTGATTACGCTCATATCTATTATCATTATAAGATTTATTTTGTTCTATACCTAATGCTCTAGTTATAACAGAGGGATATGCTACTTGGCTGTTTTGTGACGGAGGCCGAGATACAGATGCATCTAGTGGAGATCTAGGCGCATTACTGTTTACTTTACTATAATGTTCACTATGTTGCTGAGGTGAGTTTAAAGAGTTCATTGGACTATGATACATGGGATAGGCAGGACTAGACCCGTGACCCAAAGGGGATGTTTGTGGTGCTGCTTGCAATGGACTTTGTCTTCTTGCCACAACTACACCGCAATCAGGACCATTCTGTGAGCTACTACTGGAATATCCAGTATCTGTACTAGAGCTACTTTTTGCTCTCACATGATACTCAGCCTCAACATTATTACCAGTTTGGTAATGTCTAAAATTAGAACTTTGTGAGGACGTATTATAAGAACTACCAATCCTATTTGATTTGGAGTTTGCATTACTGCCACTATAGTTTAATCTTCCAGGTGCATCCATTATAGAGTAACTTATGGGGGATGATTGAGGTTGAAGTTTATCATTAGAATCACATGGTTTTCTTTGTTCATTGTTTAAATCTGGATATATTTTGCTTTGAGCCTTAGTTTGGACCTGGGGCGGTTTCGAAGTTGGAGATACAAATCCACTGCTACTGCTGTTAGCAGGTCGTGTCGACTTTTCACTAGTAGATTTTGGTGACTGAGAATTATATATCGAAGCTGAGGGTCTAGTAGATGTATTGGAAGGTGTTCGATAATCTTTACTGGGTGGGGTCGGGGATGAGGTGACAGATGGAGTGGATACAATGCAAGATTGTTGGGAATGGGCAGCAGAGGTTGCAGAACTGGAATATGACTTACTTCCGGCATAATCCTGCTGAGTTGCAAGTTGACCACTTTTTGCACTACTTGTACTATATGAATTATCAGTCTGATTTCCGAAAGTAGGAGATTGAAAAAATGTTGAAGATGTTGAAGATGCCGGTTGTTTAGATGCTGTTGCAGGAGAACCTGACCTATTTGTTTGTTTTGCTGAACTAGATATTTGTGAATTAAGATGATTATTAAGAGTTTGTGCAGCTGCAAATTGTGCATTAAAAGTATCATATGTTGCAGAGGCTTTTGTAGTAGCAGGGCTAGGAGATGAGGGCACAACACTTTCATGAGGTAGAATCCCAAAAGGGCTTGGGAGTTGGTTATTTCCTTGCCAACTTAATCCTGCAGTGCTACCAGGTGTAGATGGCTGGTCAAAAAATGAGGAACCTTGTGCAGCCAAAGTTTGATGGGTGTAATTTTCTCTCAAAGAGGATAGATCAGACTCTACTGAAGAATGTTTTGATGCAACAGCTGCTTGAGCTTGTGCAATCACTTGACGGTGTTGTGCCTGCAGAGAAGCAGAACTGTAATGTGCTGGTTTAGGGTTTGCATGATGGAAAAGTGGTGAAAAAACTGCATCATAGCCTACTGCTGGAGGAGAGAGAAATCCACCAGGGTTAAAGGGAGAAGCCGTTGATGAGCCTAGTTGTCCTGCTAATGATGCTGTAGTGTGTGCCGCTTGTAACAATAATTGACTTGTTGTAGATGGCACTGATTGACTGCCCAGCCCTGTACCACCACTGGCTAGATGGTGATGAAAGTCCCCACTTGCAGCACCAGCTTGTACTCCAGCTAACCGATTGTACGAAGCATATGCTGACCATGGTCCTACTGGATCCATTACCAACTCCGTGTCGCTCTAATACGAGATTATATATATTCTTATCAAAAGTCCACACTTTCATCCATAGTTAGTACAACACATTTGTTTTATACTTGACAACACTTTACTGAAGCACTGCATATCATTTTGTTTTTCATGTTACTTCCAAATCAAAAATCCTGAAACGAAAATTCATATCCTTAATTCAACTATCGTTTTCAAATTATTTTCTGCTTCTAATCAAAAACATGAATAATTTATAGGCACTTGAGACATTCAATTGGTTATGTTATTGTAAAATTTTATTCTAACAAAACAAAGTAAATAAAAATAAGGCGCCGCTCCAACATGGTAGCGTCAACGAGAGAACAATGCAGAAAATTATTGTGCTTTATTTCACAGAATATTGTTAGTATTAGTAAAAATTAACATACCATAGCCTTAATTTTGATTAACCATTCATTTATGATATATAATAGGACGCTCACACAACAGATAACATCATAAATATGGCTTCGACTCCTCGAGTACTCGTTGTGACGGTTTAGTTAGTGTGGAATTATTGCTACTTCAATTTTCATATAAATCTCACAGGCTTTGTCACTTTATAACAAACACATGTCACTAATTGATTGCTTTAATATCAAATTAGAAGAAACTGAGTTTCTAAATTGCATTCACTTTATTTACAAGATAAAATACGAAAACGTTTCGCCTTTCACATAATTCGCCGCCATCTTACTTGTCGAATGTCGAATGAACGACCGCACAACAGATCACACAGAGCCATCTATACTATTTGTTTTGTATGATCTTAAACAAAATTTTGACAATATAAAAAATAATCGAAAAAACAATTCAAATTATTAAACACGTATTTAAAATGAGCAATTATACACTCTAATACACTTATTTTATTTTATTACGAGACTGCTTTCAATTTTATAACCGACTCTGTCTCGGCGCATAAAAAATAATATGTAATATTGTATACACTCACACTGATTTTACAATAATTTAGAGTTCGTAGTTCGTGCACGCATTAAATGGCACAAATTGAATCAATATTACCAACCAATCAATATAACCAATGTTTTTTGCCCAATAAAAATGAACAGCTTTTAATTCATTATCGCATAACCATTTGTTATGTTATGCTAAATATTATATTTTATCAGGTGCTCCGTCAAAATTTAATTGTCTAATTTAGCATCGAGTAGATGCCTACAATCAAATATCTAAATACATCTTCTTATATTAACATCATCCGTAATTATTATAACTCCTATGAAAAGGAAATGTGTTTTTAATTTTTGGAAAAACGATTTGAGTTATAAGGCCCGATACGATGAGGAATAAAATTAAGTTAGTTAGTAGTTAATTTGTCCATTTCTGGGACCGGCTACGGCGACTTTTAGGCCAATCTGCTATGTCTTCGGAATTAAAATTAAGTGTAACACGAAAAGTTGAGGCGTTACGTAGAAAGAGACAAACATATGTATCTGTAGGATTGAACGTGTAAAAAATGATATGGAATACATTACACAGCGTATCTCATTCTCGGGATCTCCTCCTGCGCGATACTTCGTAGTCTCCGAGCGGGAGGAGTCGCTATCTATCAAAATACTGACTTTTTAGATCACACTTCTAATGTCTGCGATGATACTAATTTAAGAAGAATTAACATAACTAAATCTGCTGTAGGAGACATGTGTGCTACAAGATACATTTCGCAAGGAGTAAACTCCAATCGTGCGTCGTAGCTGACACACACACACTTTTTTTTTAACAAAAATAAGATTGCTAGGGATAAAATACGTTCTCGGTAAGCTATAGGTTTGCCACATAGAAATAGCAATATACTTAGAGGTCAATTGTTTGCCACCTATGCCTAACCTGGGGGCTGATTGGGTAACTCAGTTACCATCTCAAAATGGAAAAGCAGTCTAGCGAAATTAAAAACAAAAAAAAACTTTGCGTCGTAAATAATGGAGGATATTGTTATCTCACTCCTTCTTTGCGGTTTCTCTTTTCCTCAAAGACATTTATGTCCTTTGAACATGTAGTTTTCTTACTAGTCTGTGGTTTCTTTATGGACAGTTACTTTACTCTTTGGTCTGTGGTCATTTGGTGGGAAAGTTTGAATGTCAAAACAATGTGTTTTAGTTAAAAATTTAGAAATATTCATAAAATACTAGAGTTTTGAGCTTCTCATTATTGTATGTATTTCATAACTTTCACTAAATTCGTTTTTATTGAAAAGCCGCCAAAAAAAGGTTTATTTCGTGCGAAATATGTAAATATCGAGCGTGTCGAATGAACAAAGAAAAAAGGAGATTAATGGCAAAATTTCCATTGAATTAATCCCGGTAAGCAATAAATCGTATTAAATTTTTATGTTATAACTATAATATAATGCGAAACACGCCATTTAGTATTAATTTTCTTATTTCGTTTTGTTCAAAACATCATTTGTATTGAGTAGTAGTGAAGTACATAAATTATCGATAAACAACATAATACTCCTTACAGGTTTTTTTATTTATTTAAAAGACATACATAATAAATTAATATTTTCCATTTTTGACACGCAGCACTTACACTAAGTGTCGACAAGTGTTGTTGGCAGCGCTTCCTCTTCCATTTAATAATTTAAAATTATTTTTACCTTAGATAATTACAATTAACTAATAAACGTGATAAGTGGATGTGTACGTGCTTGTGTGTGTATTAGTTTTTGTTTGAACACATGCATTAGTTCACGATAATTTATCTTTACGAACTTTTTACTTTGAGACTGAGACTTTTTAACCAAATTGAAAATTATGCTTTTGATTTCTTTAGAGTTAAAAAAAATATGTCTAAACAGAATTAAACAAAAAGCATTGTAATGAAGAATTACGAATAATTGCTGATTTATTTCATTTTCATGAATAATTAATTATTCAACTTCGTTTATTTGGTACGTACTAACATGTTTTCAGATGCCGACAGTGGGTTAAGGCAGTGGGAAATAATGATGTATCATACGTTCCCATAGAAAAACTGCATACATTAAAATATTTATGTGGAGCACACTTCGAACGGAAAGACTTTAATGTGAATCAAAGTCGGTTGAAGATGTCTGCAGTACCATCATTGAATTTGTGTACTAACCCGATTCTTGACAAGTTATTGTCAGTATTTCCCTGTCACATCCATGCCACACATATAACAGCCGCTAAAGATTTTAAAAATTGTAGACACAGAATAAATCGGTTGCTGGACCAAGTTACATGGGTAATATTATTAGTATATCTTCACGCCTATATCCTTGAAGAGGCACAGGCACTACCAAGGTACCAATGAGTATCCGAAGACACTAAGTCGTGCAATGTGACTGGTGGCAAGCCTATCGCCAGCCAGGCAACATATCCAATCCTGGGCAACAACAAGTTTAACTTTTTTTATTACTAATCTAAAGATTTATTCAAAACAATAATTTTTGACCTTATAATTTTGCTACTTGCATTTTTATCTTAATTTTTTTGCAGGGAATTATGAAACAAGCTTAAAGCTATCGGATCAAGGACTAAGTGTCAAAAAATTTTTGCAATCACCTAAAAGAAAACAAACATGTTTTGGTAAATGTTGCACAGCTTTTTTTAGCATTAGAGAGTGAACAAGCATGAAACCTTTCTGATAGTAACAAACAAACGTAGCTTTAGGTATAATTGCGTCACTGTCCTGTTGTAAACGGCTATTCAACCTTTTAGACTGAAACACAGTAGTGTTTGGCACTGACGTTATTGCAACAGGAATGGATAAGGTGTTAAATGCTCACTCAAAAAAAAATAATTACAGGGTAAATTAAGTTTATATAACAAATCTGTATAACAGTGTAATAAAGATGATAATTCAAGGTTCAGGCTTGGAGTACTAACGTACACATTTTTTAATAAGAGGGCTAGAGATTTTGTAAACTTTGAGATTTTAAGCTTATGCTTAACAGAATGACAACCTATTATATTTAATTAATATCCCAGACCAACACGAGACAAATTTGTATATATATTAAGGAAACTAAATTCAAAATCTTTACACTTGACAATTTAATATTAATTGTAAGTGTAACAATTAATATTTTTATCAAATGTACACAATTAAACCAATAAACATATTATTGTTATAATAATCTGTATATCTTTATTTCTTTGTTGATATAAAAATATGAATGGTGAAAAGTTTTTTATTTTCCTTTTGTCCTTTTGTGTTCATATTTGTCCAATGTGGCAGTTGTTTACTATTTCTAATTTACTGATTTATTTTATTTTAATTAATTACCATCCAGTATACGTTGGATTTAAATGTGAATACTGATCTGATCGAATAGGGATAAAATTAATTTGTATTAGCTTAATTTATATATATCACACCGGTACCTATGGCCTAAATTTTATCGATATCGATAAAAATAAATACATTGCTCAGCAACTGTATTATACCTGTGAGATTCGTACTTATGTCTAAACTGACATTTACGTGACGTTTCGTTGGTAACATAGTGCGATGTAAACTGATTGTTTTTTTAAAGTACTGAGTCCCGTCTCTTAAAACGTAGTGATTATATTCTCTTTGTGGAAAAGTGTACATCAAATAGCTGTCAAATGAAATACAATAGAGATAGCAAACAAATGACGTGGCAACACCATTTAAGAGTGTTGTGTAGTCAATTAACCTTGCTTGCAACGGTGAATTTATATTCTATTCTACACTTCTAACAGAGAACTGATGTCATTTTCAAATATTACTGACTGTCCCTAATGCCTATCTGAAGCATTGACCTCCAAGTATATGGACATGAAATACCTACGAAAAAAGCCTGCCGTCGGCTACCAAATATGGCTGCCATTTTGACATTATAAGGCTGTCCAGAAAAAGTAGAGTACCAATATCGATACATGATCTATTAATGCCAATTGATAGTTAAGTTTAGGCAAATAGATAATAATTATTATTTACCTACCGAAAGAAATCGCTACTATCACCTTACTTACTTTATGCTACTCAATTGGCTTATACCTGAATAGGGAAATCTAATTAACTCTTAATATTTATTACAAGATTCATTATCATTAGAAAAAAATAATCAGATTACATTCAAACCACTTTCTTTACTTACAAGTAAGCACTTGAAAGAATCCTTATGTGATTGATATTTTCAGTGGCAATGGTATACATTCTCATCTTGTCCAAATATTATTTTCTTTGAACGTAAAATAAAATATCGACAATTGTAATAGTACATCACTATAAAAATTGAACACTAAATATGGATTCCTGGCAAACATGAGAACTGTCATGAAATGAGACAAAGAGATGTTGTTAAGTTACATGTCGATTCCAACGGTATTTATACAACTAAATTTGCTATAGAACATTGTTGCACTTCTTTATATATTCCTATTTCTATGATCTGAAGTCAATTAAAAAAGTCAAAATGAGAGAGAGGCCATTACATTAGAGAGATAGTCGGCAATATTTGAAAATGACATTGGTTTTTTGTTAGGAGTACTTTCAGAAGTAGTAGCTTCACGGTTAAACCACTACACACCGCTGCTGCCCGCCGCATACATTCGGTTTTTTTTTACAGAAATTAATTAAAAAAAATAGAAACAAAATTTCATAGACAACAAATTATTTATGATATTATGTAATTTGTAATAGAATGGTGTTCCACTTAGCACTCTCTTACTCCAGTGCACATTTGATCAAATGATTTCAGCTAGTTTACTAGCAACTCCGAAATTGGATCAAAGATTTTTCCAACTAAAACCAAAGAGCCTTTGTGGTCTAGTCGTTCAGTTGTAGAGATGTTATATTAGGGTAACTTTTCGGTAATCCTATTATTGAATATATTAGTTATCGCATATTATGATATCATACCTATTACTGGATATTAGTCAAATATTAGTGAACCAGTTGATAATCAGCGATAGATACACAATCTAATATTAATACCCGCGTAATATCCATAATAATAATCAATCTATATGAAATACAATATTCTCGTGAATATCATATTATACAGTAAAAATAGACAATGATATTATGATTAATACAAAAAAGTAGTTTTTATTGAAACATTAAAAATATGTTCACATTCGACATTGAAATGTGTCCAAACTTCCCTGGTTCCCGACCGCTTCATAATGACAACCAAACTTAATTCCTATATAACAACAAAAACTACCACCAAAAGCAAAAACCCAATCACTAAATAAATACTAACAAAGTAATGAATTGTTATTAATTATATTTCAATCACTGCGAGCATGTGCCGGGTCCGACGAATACAATATGAAACAATACGGAGTCGCTATGGGCATTGATCACTACATATTATGATTACCTATAAACTAATATCCGTATTAGCTAATATAAGTTAATGCGACGAACTAGTGACCAAAATGTAAACAGAACTATTTTCATTGCTTGCTTGCTTTGTTACCTGCTCTTGCAGATTACATACGAAGCCCGACGTGTATATCTATGTCTTTACAATATACAAATTACGCACGCACGCAGTGCGCAGCCAAATTATATTCATACAATACAAAACAATGGTCGTCTCACTCACTCGCCCGCCTCGGATAGCTATGGTGGCGGCGACAGTGAGCCGCCGCGCTACGTATTCCGCGTACCTATTATTTGACTAATACCTGGTCACCTATTACTCTATAATCTCGTATGCTAATATGAATATACATAGCTGGTATTATAATATCTCTACCTATTACGAATATATTAGTCACACCTCTATTCAGTTGTTGGACTTGACTGCATGAGGTCCCGGTCGGGCAATAAAAAGAAAATTGGGTTTTTCCAATTTCCTAATAAAAAATGTTGCTCGGGATTGGAAATGTGCCCGGTTGGCGATAGGCTTAATAAAACCAAAGAGAATCTAATCGCTACGATTTTTGACTAGATCTTTGAGTTTTAAATCAACAGGAGACACCACTTACAAGCAGGCGTTCCTCTCTGTCAAAAATACGAGACCAGCGGTCATACATACGATTTATTATATATAAAACTAGCTGCCGCACAAGGGTTTAAAGCTGTAACCCTTCGTCTCAAGACGACGAATGCCCTAACATAAAAATAGGTAATATCCTACGTAATGCGCCCACGCTCCTGAGCGTCTGGTTCAGGAAGTGGCGTACAGAGGTAAACTCCGATAAGTGTTTTCAGATCTCTCTTGCGCCCGGCGCCCAATGCCGAGCGATTAGCTACTATTCCTCCATCAAATCCACCCAGTGACCAGAACGCAGCACCAAGTCGAGAAATGGTACCCCGGAGACAGCCCTTGTCGCTGACATTGTAGGTAACAGTCCAATTTATGTAAATAACTAGCTGTTACCCTCGGCTTCGCCCGCGTAATCTACTAATTTGACATTTAGCTCTCCAACACTGCTCGTTAAAATTTTAAGATAAAATGTCTATATCGCTATCCAAAGTTTCATCTATTTTTTTTAAATGTCAATAAGCAATTTAGCAATTTTGCCGTCAAAACTGAACATAAACTTTCTCTTTTCTAATTTCGCCTCAGATAAATAGTAGGAATACGTTATTGTCTACAGTCTACACAGTTAGAGTATTATAGTCTTTGTACACAGTTTTATCTGCACTTCGGCAAATCCTGTGAAATTAAACTGTATAGCAAGTTATAGAAACCTCTAACAGATTTTTTTTAGAAATTTTAGAAATATACATAATATTGTCTCTGAGGTCTGCGTCTTCGGAATGACTTCTTGAGATCTTTGGTTCGATCTCCGGTCCGGGCAATAAACACAAACAAATAGAAATTGTGAAGTTTCAATTTTCTACTAAAAGTAACGTTGCCACTTGCCCGGGATTGGATAAGTGCCCGGTTGGCTACAGGATTGTCATCTACCACATTGGACTTAGTGTCTTCGGCTAGTCGTGAGCGCTCTGGTTGTGCAGAACTAACCCTTCGGGGATATCTTCAGAAACTCACATTTTGAAATTGTAGCAATAAAATTAAACTTTTCAGCTTTTTAGTATTAGTGTGAACAGATTCTGTGATAAATTTGACATTGCACTTTAACCCCCAGTGGGGGTGAATTTCAAAAAACCATGAAATACGTGTTTCATCATTTGTACTAAAAAGCATTAATTCAAAGTTTCATGCAAAAATGTGCAATAAAAATGTTTTTCTCAAACAAATTTTGCCACCCCCTTTAACCCCCAATGGGGGTGAATTTCGAAAAACCCTGAAATACGTGTTTCATCATTTGTACTAAAAAGCATTAATTCAAAGTTTCATCCAAAAAAGTGCAATAAAAATATTTTTCTCATACAAACTTTGCCACCTCTTTTAACCCTTTTAGGAGTTGAATTTCCAAAAAATAATATGCCTATGTCCTTCTCATGAATGCAAACTATCTACATCCCAAATTTCAACAAAATCGGTTGGGCGGTTTAGGCGTGAAAAGGTAACAGCCAGACAGACAGAGTTTCGCATTTATAATATTAGTATGGATGATGTCTCGAGTACTTTTACCTATTTATTTATTTTATTTTTTTCTAAATTTTGATAAACAATGCAGTACGTTAATAAAATCAATAAATAACAGTATTTCAGTGTTGTTAACAAATAACAGTTAGACTAATTGGGGTAAACTAAGAAGTAAAGTAAATCTGAAAACTTCCAAATCCGGACAAAAATTTTTTCAGGTGAATGAATAAATTTATGTCTTTCTGATTTATGAAAGATAATATTATGTAACTGAGCCTCACTTCAACAAAATAGACCTGTATGAGTATTGAATATCTTTATTCATAAGAGTGATATTCCCGATAAGATATTGATTATATTTTTTAATGATATCGGATCTTGGAACTTGAAAGTGGAATTAGCATTATAAGGAATGTACCAGAAATGCAGATGGCGGGATTTGATTCGTATTAAGTCAATAAGTATACAGTTTGTTTGATAAGTTATTCTTATCAGAAAAAAATAATAGTAAAAAAATCGATGTTATGAATCATTATTAAATAATTGAAGTTCATAATGTCATGTAAACATGTTAAGTAATCTAAGTTAAACATTTACGCTTTTCAACATTTTTTTTAACAGCAGTTACATAAATGGACTTGTCAGATTTAGACCACGTTCATTCCAGAATATAGCAAGGACCAAGGGGGTGATTATGTATCTCAGTTGCCCACTCCAAATGGAAAAATGTACAACAAATGGTTGTCAAATGACGTGTTTTACATTTGCTATCTCCAGTGACCAACAAAAATACAGTAGAGATAGCAAACACAAATGACGTCATTTGATGTACACTTTTGCAGTTTGAGTTGGCAACTGAGATACATAATAACCCCCCAGGGGGCAATTTTGTATCTCAGTTGTGAGTTACCAACGATAATAATACCCGAAAAGATACAGGGTTAATTTGAAAAGACCGGCCAAATTTTAAAACAAGGGAATTAAAGCTAAAACTAAAAGCTAAAGCTAAAACGATGATGAATTTTAAATATACCTAATTGCCAATTGTGTAGTAGGTATTTACTTTTATAAACATTCGTTTACAATAGTTCGTACCAATTAATACTTTGCTTTCTCCTTCGATTCGATTTCGATTAATACTTCGAATCAGTTGATTTGTTTACGTTGTAACCATACATTTTGTATTTTGCATTGGATTTTTTTTTTTGAAAACGTACTTCATAAATCGAAAGAGTCGATTTCCAACCCACTCTCAAAATATGACTGGTATTTTTAATGTAACTCTGCATGCATTGTCCTTGCAAATACATTGAATTACTTATATTAATACCAGAGTAAATTTAATATACACACCTAGATCCAAAAATGCATACTTCTAGACGTTCATCACACAAATATTTGCCCCCGTCAGGAATCGAACCTGATTGTCACCGTTGGTGTTAGGCGAGAACGCTAAACCCTGGAACAACGAGGCGGTCAAAAACAAAAACGGGTATCTATAATTTTTTTAAATAACAAGTGTGGTCGGCGTCTATGGTCAGACATTTATACATATTTTTAAATGATGAAACACTTGTACTGTTTTATGTATCACTCACAATGCATAATACTTAAATAAAATTATATTATATTTTATAGACAGCCTGCTAAAAATAAAATAATGAATTATAAGTGATACGTAATACGATACAAGTATTTCTTCATTTAAAAATATAAATATTTGGAAGTTTTGCCAAGCGCCGATGGAAAATATCAAAAATACATTTATACAGACTAGTTTATACGATGAGCCCCGTCCTCCATGTGTGTTCTCGGCGCTTATTTTATATATATTTTCTAACCCAAGTATCTGAACCCTGATGGCAATATCGAGTCTTTCTTTCAGTTGCTAATGATTTTGCATTGGGACTCCTTATACTTGGCACTGTCGTTTGAAAGCCTTTCATTTTCGTGATAATTTTGTACCTTTTGTGCATGCTCGTGTAAACTCCCCCATCCTTTAGACACGCACAAAAGGTTTATGCCAGCCTGAGGTTGGCAACGCACTATTACCATGTTATATAGTGTCTATAGGCAGTGTGTATTCCATGAAGTCAAGTAAAATAGTACAGGAAAATGAATATGTTAATACCTGGTCTAATAATTATATGGAGCGGGATCAAAGTTACTAAAATCCAGTGACGATAGTAACACATTACCAAAATAAAAAGTCACAGGTTTTGAGATTCTTAAGCATAAGGCTACACTAATTTTTTTTTAAACGAACTACTAAGTGACTTAAATGATAGGGTAACATATAATCAAACATACACAACAAGCTTTGTAGTCTCACCTCAGGCTAGCAAAGCACCATCACCGTCTTTGGTATCTACTTTGGGTACTGCAGGCCACGTTTAGTTATTATCATCAGAAAAACATCTTGATCACCTTTCAATACCATAAAATAACACATTTATATATTTTAAAATATTTATTACACATTTACTATAATGGATGTATTTAAAACTAAATATTACAGTTTTATTCTTTGGTAAAGATGCACTAGGTAGATATTTCAGGAAGACGCAATAAAAAAGTGATTGCTCTTTGAACTAAGCAAAATATTTTTTTTCAAGCTTTTTACTTTATTATACTTGGTACGTACCTACCTTTATGTAAATATTTACTCACAGGAAATGTATATATCAGAATAGTTAAAACTCGCTGAACGTCGGATTCTCACGAGACTAAATAATTATCGAAAGGTCTAAAATAGAGAGGTATACATAATATATCTCTTGATTTTCGACCATCTTGCTGCGCATTCACATATAGGTATATAAGATAAAAGTACATGCCTCAACAGCTATGTTTTTTATGTAGTGTTCGGTAAATTAGAACAATATAGGTACCTATCGTTGCTAATCGTGCCTTATATGAATTTAGACCAACAAATGAGTAAAAAATTAAAGACGCGTGATTTTCCATTACAATAGGTACATACCTACTAAGTTTTTAGATACTCATTACAATATTTTCAATTCTACACCTGTGCTCGAAGAGCCAATATACCTACGTAACTGAATAAAAATACAACCTTTACTCATGTATATTTGCAATAATATATAAAGAAGGTAGATAATGTAATATGCACAAAGAATATACTATAAGAACTGCGTTTTACCATAATTTCTTCATAAAAATTAAACGACTATTACACCGTTCTATTTCTAATGCACTATATATAGGGTAGTGTACATACCCTGATATTTTTTTGGAATGACTAATATGTTGTCAACCTCGCGGTTTTTATAACTTCACCGGGCTTTACTGACCTAGGGCCGTAGTTTAGGGCGATAGGAAGAACCCAATAGTCATACATATCTTAGCGTTCTACATAATGTAGTGCAGCGTAGTGACGAAGGATGCCGTAGTAAGGAAGTGTTGCTGTAGTAAGGAAGTAAGAAGTGACATCGATTGAAAAATAAACGCTGATTAATATTTTACAAAATGCCCTACTTCTGGGTTAAAAATCATTTTAAATATAAAAATACATCTTTATATTATAATAGGTACATAGTACAAAATTAAACCATCAACCATACATTTCCATTATTTTGTTTACTTTTGTAGGTATTTTTATAGGTAATGCAGGTTTTTTATAGCACAGGTGTCATGATTGTTCAATCACTGCTGCATTAGAATTTGTAGTGCCCTAGAAGTAGACTGGTGTATTAATATTATAATATAATAATAATAATATGGCGAGTATTATGATATAACCTAAAAAAAACATTTTTAGTGAAAGTTAGTTGTTATGTGCGAAGTAAAGAAGCAAGGGTAAGAAAGACAATCTCGGTTTTGCCTGCCCTAATTCAGAAACTTAGACATGTGCATGGGCATTAATAATCTTACGGGAAAAACCGGCAAATTCTATCTATTGTATATGATTTCATATGAAAAAATACAGTTATCAATAGTGAGTAGGTACCTACTCGTACCCATACTACAAAATAAGATAACGTGTAGGTATAAAACCAACAAAATATGATAATGTATTAGCGTATTCGCTATTTATTCCAAAATAAAGCGAACAGAAGAACCGTGATGTAATTTATTGACTTTGTCGCCAATAAAAAGTTTTTTGTATTTTCTAGTAAAAAAAATCCATATTTTCTGTTGTATTCCTTATAACTGGCTGCTTTTGACACCATTAAAAGGTTGCATTTTAAGGCCGGGCTCAAACATACGGTTCCCTGGTTAGATTTCCTAATCCGGAAATCTAAATGCTCTTCTTTCATACAAAATGTTCACAATGACGTATACGTTCTCATTTTTTCCAATCCGGAAAAAATCTAATATAAGTTTTTCGTGCGTTCGGATAGTGAGAATGAAAAAAAAACCTAACGACGCGACATCAGTAAAAACGCAGAACTTGCGTACATTTTGGCTCAACCACCGCTCACCAAAAGAAATTTTCATTTACATTAGACATGGTGAAAGTTTATCTTAAATTATAAACATTAGTATCTGGATCCGTTGAAAGATATGCATTACTGAAACATATTACACATTTAGTACATCAAATTTCTATTCTACAAATTTCTGAAATTTATCTTTGAATGTTGATTACACAGGTTTTTGCCATCGATATTGCTGTTACAAATAAAATATACAGATAAAAATGCAACATTTAAAATGACATAGTGTCATCACGCTACTCAAATGCAAAAGGCCTATGACCGAATTGCAGGGATTTGACAAATACATTCACTTAAAGTCCCTCACGGTGATTTTGATAAAATACAAAATAATTTCATTGCAAAGGAATAGTCATATGAGCTCATTTTGTATAAATTTCTCCAACTGAATGGCCATTATCATAATAGGAAAATAATATAATAACAAGAGAGTATCCTACTTATTCGTGCATACTTTTTAAATACCTACTTACAATTCCAAATACCACAATTACCACGAAGTTTGGATATCTTATCGTTTCAGCATATCATTGTTTCATTTAATATCATAAACATCTTACATTACCTTTACCATTACATAAACACTTCATTACTTATTAAAACAATATATATATAAGAAGAACTTTTACAGTCAAAAAAATAATAGAATATAATTTTAAACTTTGAATTACTTTTTACTGATTTTCGCTATTCAGTGTTTGGACTAAAAACTGCAAATTACTTTATTGAAATCGTTTTAACTTGATAAGATCAATTATTAGAGTTGGCAGATATTTAGAAAAAGTTTGACCGGCCTTTAAGCTTCCCAAAATAAAATTCGATTCGAAATTGATTTTTCTTATTAAATAATATAACTTTGGCACAAAAGGAACTTTTAAGCCGGGACAAAAGTTAGACGGCCAAAATCTACGTACACGTTTACAACCGTGCAGGACGGCTTCAAAACATTAAGTATAAGCATTAATCCATTTGATAATATCTATGAGTATTTTTATATCAACATAGCCATCACAAATATATTTCTTAAAATTAATTAATTTTATTGGCATGCTAAATTACGTTTTAAGTCTATAAATCGTGTTGCTAAAACTATAAGTAGCTTTGGTCAAGTGCGAACTGATCAAATGTTCAGTAACCACCTGGATAATCGTTTGTCATAATTCGATACACTAAAACATGCATTTGTTCATAATGTCAATCGGTAACTCTAGCTACGTTTAGATGGTGTTCTAAAGAGAGTTACTATTTGAATATGCATTACGCACATCACTAGAACATCACCCGTTCCCCGCACTAGTTTGGTACATAATATGTCATTATACATTGGGGTTTGGCGCGTAATTTGTTTTATCGGATACATATTTTATACTAAATAAAGTTTGTTTATGGTAAAGTCATTTCCCATTTTACTAACGTTTAATAATTGTTATCAATATCGTTTCAGAATAAGAATGTAGCCAGTCATTTGTCAAAAAACTACATGCAACCATTTTGACACGCCGAGTTAAAAATTCAATTTTTTTCATGACATCACAGTTGATATATTTTTTTTGAAGCAATTGTCAGTTTGCTAATGAAATTTGAGGTTCGCTTGAATTGCGATATCGTTTTGTTGTAATAATGAGCCCACTGAATTGCCTAAAATGAGAGGCGGTTTAAAAATTTATCAACTGACTCAATCACCTCTAAAATGCCATACTAATTATATATTAATATAGGTACGTAAACGAATACTTAACTAGGTACTGACGTTTACGAAATAACATAAAGTGAATGTATGTACTTAATAACAAATCGGTGGAAGGACTGAATGTACAAATTGTAGTGCTCAGCAAGTATGGATCTTTGTTGTCCGAAATAAAGAATTTATTATTATTATTATTATAATAAAAAAGAATTTATACCATCCTACTTTCGAAATTTACAAAATAATGCAATCCATATTATGAACATGATATTTACCCTACGAAACCTATATTAAAGTCGATCGGAACGACATATCTGATCATATACATATCAGAATTGCAACCAAGTCATTTCGGTATTTTTAAAACTTAAAAATAGTGTTCCGGCGGACGTCGTTCCACCCGTTCAGTTTGCAAGGGAAAATTAAATTTTGTTTTTCCTACTTTCCTCGTAGTCGAACACAAATAGAAGAGATAAGAAGTATCCTATGTCCTTTCTGGTTCGAAGCTACTAATACCTAAGTCTTCGATTTTCAGCCAAATCGGTTCAGCCGTTCTTGAGTTATAAATACTAACACGATTTTCTTTTATATACAGATGATCGAAGAAAGATGATTGATAATATCGACGCAAGAAAGTTAGATTTCATCTACTCAATTGCATCTACTCAAATAAGAAAATCTAGATTTTTTACCTTTAAAACATTTTGCCAAATTTAACTAAGTAAGTACCTACTTAATATTTTTTGTTTAGAATTACTTTTGATGGCAATGAACGTACGACTTTTACTAAAATGTGCAAGATGAATATTTACAATATTGTTTTCAAACGGACAACATTAACAAATTCTTATCTCAAGGTATAATTATTTTAATAATTGTTGTGGCAGTGAAGTTGATGAGAAAATAGTTATGTATATAATTAATAGACGGACGAAAAAGGCCTATAAAATTGGCGATGTAAAAATGTGCACGCCATGCAATGCTCCTGTCTTTGTCTTGCATAATAGATACAAACACATGCAAAAAAGGACAATTAGTAGATAAGCTTATTGCTTCTAAATTGAAATAAAGTTTCGCGAGCTTTTAAAAAAAATATAGTCTTATATGCCTTTTTCATTCACCGTTTTATTACAATCACATATTTAATTTCTATGTTTCAAAATCTAAAACCATATTTCTATCTTATACAATAATTATAGTATTTAATTTGTTTGGTATATAATAGCTTAATGTTATATATTATTATAGTAATATTTTAAAACTTATAGTAATAGTTATTACTATAAGTTGAAGTAGTTGTGCAAGACTAATAGGTATCTTTACTAACTGCCACCAAAATGTAAATGTGTTGTGAAATATTTTTACTATGGAAGTTATTATTAGCATATATTTTTTACTTGTCATTTCAATATGTTAATCTCGGCAACATTATTAAAAGATAATGCCAGGGCGTGGGATACCTTTGTTTCTGGCTTCCAAAATTTACACATTTTATAAAAAAGGCTAACGTCTTCAACAACAATTGGTATCTTTTTCATAAAGTAAGATATTTTAAAAGCAAGAGCTACAATAACTTTCAGAAACATTATGAGCATGAGCATATTATGAAGACAATGTTTGTACAATGGCGTGCTAACAATCTTAACGCTACATTTATTTAAATGACGATATTTTGATTCAGATTTCAGTGAGCCGCGTGAGTTGTGCGTGACAATCAAAATTTCTTTTACTACCCGACATGCTTCATTTTAACAAATTTTGAGGCAAGCCACGTGGGCTTCCACCGGGACACGTACTAAATTTTGTCAACTGTCAAAAACGTATCTATGGCGTACACATACCATTTAAATTGTGCGCTTCGGCTATATTCGTCAAGCTTCGGAAATCCGAATGTATTTTAATGATATCTATATGGAGTTGTTATTACATAATTAATTGCATACTATATCATTACTTAATTAATACAATAACATTACAGCTTTACACACTTCTTAATAGTCAAATATTGTGTGCTGTCACTTCCATCATACTTAGTCGAGGGACTCACCAAAGGTATATAAATACACGTAATAAGAGGCAGGACTTCCATAGATATATATAGCAAACCCGAATTTTGTATGAAGTTTACTTGAAAAAGTATAACCCGTATAATTTGAAAGTAAGTCTAAAGGCATTCACGTATAAGGCAAATAGTGTCATATGATTTGGGCGAATAAAAAACATAGCAAACTTATTATTTTATTTTTTTTATATGAAAGTTGCGCCAAACTGGTACTGACAAGTATGGGCGGCTAAAACGACGATCACATATTGGTTTCTTAATCGGTTAAATTCGTAAACACGAAATATACCGAGGCGCATAATTCAAATAGTATATGGTACCCGTTTGAATATTGACATTGACAAGTGTAACAAGAAATAACATGCCTAGGTTCGAATAAGTTAAAAGTCAGTAACAGCATGTGGATTCGGGAGTGATAGGCAAGTATTATTTTAATATGGCTGTCTAGTTTACGTCAAAGCGCGACTTTACTGAATGGGTGTTAAAGTTGTGATTTTTTGTTGACTAATTACATTATTGAAATAACATTGCTTTAGATGTCATTGAAGGGCCTCATATCCTTAGAAAACAACAAATAGAGCTAAGTAACGTAACATATTCCACTAGAACAATAGTATTGAACGAACCTGTCATTGGTCTAAGTATTGGCATTTACTATTGGTAAAAAAAAAATAACGAACACATTAAGAAACATCACAGTCTTCTAGTACTGTCACTAAGTTAGGCCCACAATAGGAGGATTATCTTTTCTTATAATGTGAAATTTTACATTCCAACTTTTAACTACCACTTCACTTAAATACGTTACACTTAGGCACTGCCCGACCGAAGGTAAAATTGTTTGATACACTAAAAATGATGTACTTAACTGAAGAATAGTCTGAAAAAATTCATCGTCAAAGCAAAGAACATAATCGAAATAAAGAAAGTATTCGAGTCCTAGTAAAATTGTAACGTATGTCTGTAAGCATTTGATTTAAAGTTGTTTTTCCGAGGAACTAGAATGACACAAATATAAAATTTAATTACTCTACCATCTGAAGTAATGCAAAAACTGATATGACTGGATTTATAAAAACTATTTTTTGCTTACTGCTTAAATATAATAAAATCTGATTATTTTTCAAGCTCAAAAAATATTATAACACATTATAATATGACAAATTTTTGCATATAATTATAGCTTATGTCTATATGAATAAAATGTTTTGGGTTCTACAGAACTTTAGATGAAGAGTTATAACCTGCTACAATAAACGTAAGTAAAAAAGATAAAAGTAAATAAGTCTATGAAAATCATTAAAGATAAAAGGATTTATCAAAATTAAATATGGAGATTCGATGCCATTACTTACAAGTAAATAACTTTATTCACAGTAAGTAACCTTAAAAAATTGATTTACAGATAATCGTTAAAAATTACTGTCCTGCAGTATGTAGTAAAAACATGTAAATAAAGTCTCACTCATTTGATCTATTTATAAAAAAAAAATCGTAACAAAATAAAGTTGTTACGATAAAAACATATAAAACAAACCACGTTTAATGGATTGATAAAATAACAAAATGTGCGTTATTTGCTTAAGTTTGTTCTCATTAAAAAATAGTGACGTTTTCAAAGTAGAAACGCTCCCGCGAAAAATTAAATCGGAGAAAATTAGAAACTTAACTGGTGATAAGTAAGGATGGCGCTAATGTCGCCAGAACTTGCTAGTTTATCTCCTCTTGTATAAAAAAATGGCAAGATACAATTTGCTCATAGATTTTTGATGCATTCAACTTTTCATTTAATATTTATAGTAAATATTTGGTTTCGGTTTATTTTGTTTTAAATTTTAATGTTCGGAAATTAGTAATATGTACTTAATTGCTTTTTAATTGCTACATATTTTTTTCCCATCAGGGATTCACTGTTATTTTTTTAAATGCACCGATTTACTACCGACCGATATGGACCGATCTATGCCTTTTTATTATTAATTATTATTTTGGTTATCGTTATATAGATAAAAATCTAATATCATCGTGTGCGTGACACATGAAATTTATTTACGATTTCATAATAATATGAATGACCACATAACTCGTTTGGAAAAAATTAAATTAGAAAAACAAATGCAGTGTAGTATCAAATGAAGAAGCAGTTTAGTAATATTGGTTTGAGTTAAGAAAATAAATTAAAGTCAAGTTATCTAAGCCCCCGACCAATTAAAACAGAAACTTATAACTTTAATTATTATTATCCCTTATACAGCTGGTTTGACAACGTCACTACTTTCTTTTACTAAAGGTAATATCTATTATACTACCTAATGTAATAAACTTCATACGTTTCTATTTTTAACAGCATTTTCATTTGAGTATTATACAAATTTATTATCAAAGATGTCGACGGACATTCAGTTATTCGTATACTTACAGCTACATAATATGCCTAGTAAAAATATAACCTAAAACAATCTTTGGAACCAACTGGCAAGTAACAGAACTTAAACTGTAACAACAAATTCATAAAACAAAAAAAAAACACTTCAAAAACTTAACCTATGAGTATTAAACGATAAATTTATTATTTCGTATCAATAGTTTCATTGGCAATCCCGTTACTTGAAAAATGTTTTTCATCAATTTAAAAAAAATCTGATTAACATTTTGCATACCTCAAAAAGTATTAAAGGAACAATAAAAAAGTCAAAAAAAATATTCTACTACAATTGTGGTTGTACAATTAAGTACAGTAAAACACATGTTTTTGTCTTCATCTAATAATAAGTATAAGCATGTGAAAAAATAGATGGGCAGTTTCAACTTTGCTTCGAGATTACAATTAAAATATTAAAAGGGCAAATATTATTCTTGTGGCTAAAAATACGAATAGAATTGGCTGAACAAATGCTTTTAGGTTTATTCATTCATGGATTAATTATTTTCATATCTTATAATAACATGAGCATAATGACTGGCAATTCCGGAGATTTAAATAAAAAACTACTATGATCTCATACCTATAGTAATAATTACAGTAGAATCTCACTACTAGTGCACTTCAATAGACACATACGTTTAATAATCCAGCTCGTCTGCGGCTTTCTGCTCTGATGCAGTGACGTTGTCTATTCTCAAAAGTTATCACATACAATTTACCTTTTGTTTTAAAGTGCAAATATAATATTATAGTATGGTACATACAACATACAGTATGTAGGTATGTGCGTACCTACATACAGTATACTTTGTTTATGAAATGCTTTAATTTATATTTTTTCTGTATAATTCAATAATCTAAATATTTCAATAACCCTTCTGGTTTTTAATAGTCCGGACAGTGAGATTCTTCTTTACTATTAAATTATCATGTTTTAGAGATTTTACTTTAAATCAAATGAATAACAATTATTAATGAAGTATGTCAATGTTAATAAATTAATTATTAAGTATTTGTTATTTTTGTGTGTATAATGTATATGTTTCATATTAAATGTTTTTTTTTGTTACTTTAAAAATAGTTCCCTGTTTATTATTTTAATTTTAAGTACAACATTTATGATGTCAGAAAAAGTTTAAAAAATAAAAAAAACAAAAATTGTTGTGCGTTGAGTGTATGCATAAGAATTAATCAGTAAAATTAATGATAAAGGATCACCAATGAATCTTGTGTTTTAGATTGAGACCAATTAATGTTACATGTTGCAATTTTGATGCGAATTTAGTATGATTCCATACCAATAACTTAAATACCTTGAGTGAGAGAATTTTCGAGAACAATATCAAACTCATCCAAGGGCTCGAGTATTTGTCTGAGGAATGTCAGAAGGCCGCGCTTGCGCAGAAAACTTTGCTCTTCGTACATCTCTGCAGTTACTCGCGTCATAGACATGGGCACCAGCATTCTATGTAACCAGTGTTCTCTGAAAAATATTTTTTTGATCATATGTTAGACAACACTAAAAATCGCATTAACACAAATTGCACTCAAAATATGACTATAAGATATGACTATCTCATCCCTCAATTTAAATTAAGTACTTAATAATTTATTTCTGGATTATTACTTTCTTGTGAAGTCCGAATTGTTGTCAAAGTCCTTTTCTTGTCACCAAAACCCTATTACTTGTCATTTCCCGAATTCAGTTCGGCAACACACAATAAATATCACTAGAGTCTATATGCGAGGCTTATCTCTTCCCAGTGGAAATCCTGCTACCAGAAATAATACTTTTTTATTACATCGTTTGATAGTACGAATGCGGATTAAAACTATTCGGCCTAACCAAGAAAATAAACACATACTAAATCAGTTATATTTTTATTTTTCTACGTAATCATCAACAAGTTGGACTCACAACCGTCACGTGAAATAGTCAATCGCGTCCTTTTTTGTTCACCTGAAAGCAGTCGCCAAACCCAACTTGCAGACACTTTGTGAAAATCCAATTCATTGACTGATATTTTAAGTTCGTTCATAAGAGATCGACTGTCTCTCTAATTTTGAAACTGGGAAACCGCCATAATTAAATCAAGTACTTTTTTAATGTTTTCCTCAGTAGTGGATGACGACGGCCTTCCAGATCCATATTTCACACTCTCTTTGCCACGTTAGAATTCTGCTATTCATTTTTTTAATGATGAATAAGACAGAGCAGATACTCCTAATGTATTGACCATATCATGATGAATGGCTTTCGGTGATAGTCCCTTCTTATGGAAGTACTTAATGACGACACGCTGCTCGATTTGATCTTTTTGCAAAAAGTATATCCGACTGTTTTGTTAAAAAAAACTGTAAAATCACAACTAATTATTGCACACGTTACGAGCTTCTTTAACTTCTCTGAACTGAACTAAATAATGTGAGTAGATTTGATTTTTAGAATAGAATGGATCTGTGTTAGGCCGAGTACTTTTTAATCTACCCTCATAACTAGTTATAATACTATTTTTCTGTCTGTTTTAACAAATCTGAGACGACTAAACGAATTTTGACCAGAAGTTTGGTAGTGAACAGTTAATATAATAAGATGAATTTAGGATACAACTTTTTTTAAAAGCGAAAAGACTAAACCACGGGCAGCTTCAGACAATATTTAGGTTTTAATGAAAGCAATGGTGATTCTGCTATTCACTAATTAAACTTATCTCAGATGATGCTATCTTTCAGAAATGAAATAAACACAAAAGAGATGAAACATTTATACAAGTCAGATAAATATGTCGATTTGTGATGTTTTTAATCAACGTTTTCCGAGTGATAGATTTAACGTTAATAGAACTAAACAGGGCCGGATTTAAACTCAATGCCGCTCCTGGGCACCGGAAAAAAGTCCGCCCTATTAAAGGGGGGAATTACGCGTAGAAAGACGTTTTCATGCTAATTTTTTACTAATTTTTTTATTGACAGATATGAGTAGAGTGATTATCATTTTGATAATATCTTAAAAAGCACCCCACGCTTTTTTTAAATAAAATATTTTATTTATTCTCATAATTATTAATTTATATTTATTGAAATTTTTAACACTATTCTTAGTTTAAATTTATTTTATATTTTTTAGTTTGGTTTATTTATAAAAGCGTGATTTTTAGTTTTTTAAACTATTTTTAGTTTTGTAGAATTAAAACTCTTAGTATTCGAAGAACAAAATTTGCAAACAATCGTTTTTTCTAAATAACTTCTAAATGGCTTCCCGACTAATTCCAAAAACTAATCAGCTCTTAAGTTTATTAATAACCACGTCGATTGCCGCCAATCCGATTAAAATCGGTTGATTAGTTCGAGAGTTATCGAAAACGAAAAATTTCGAAAAAAGTGTTTTTTCACATAACTTCAACATTTCTTTTTGGATCGTTTTTGACAGAATAAAATAATTATAAGAGTCCAAAAAATCACGACGATCGCCACCAAGAACGTGAAAATCGATTGATTGGTTCATGAGTTATCGTTGTCGAAAAAATTAAGAAAAAGTGAATTTTTCAAATTTCCCTAAGATTTCGGTCCGATCAGTTTGTGTTTAAAAGTTTATCATAGATTCTGAAAAAGGGCGTGGAATTCTGCCACGTGAAAATCGATTTATTCATTTAGAAATTATTGCAGTTTGAAAATTCAAAAAATACTGTTTTATCAAATTTCTATCAGCCTTTTAAGCTCGAAGAGCTCAAAAGCATAACTACTAAAGCTATTTCTTTGAGTTTGCGGAGCTCAAAATAACACATAAATTGCATTTTTGAGCTCGGAGAGTTCAGTTCAGTTCAGTGCAATTCAAGCGTTAAGGTATGGAATTAGCGGGAAGTTGCAGGGATGGCCTTTAAGGTCAACCGTTTTCCAGATTTTTTTAATTGATTGATTGTTAAAGTTGATGTTATAAGAAATGCAAAAAATAATTCCGAGTTTTTTTTATAATTTTTCAAAAATAAATACTAATTAAATTTCTTTAATTCCAGAAAATAGAAAAATCAAACCAATTGATCATTTTGATTATTTTTTACAAAAAAGTGCATTTCACAATTCATAAATAATGAATGAATTGAATTTCTTGCATTATCAATTAAGCAAAAAAATATAAATTAATACAATTAATTAATTATATTGGGGAATCTCGATAAGACTAAAGAAAATTTTAATCATTTTCAAAAATTTGCCGCCCTAAAACGTATTTTGCCGCCCTGGGCACTTGCCCCGACTGCCCCTAGTGTAAATCCACCGCTGGCACTAAAAGTGTTTTGTCTCTTTCTATTACTTTCGTTAAAAGAAGATAGCGAGAACTTAAAATCAGTTTAGTGAGTGCGCAACAACATTACCGCCAATGTAACTTACCTTAAACTAAGGCAAACAAAAAGTTGAAATTTTCCGTCTTTCCCTAAAGTCCTGCCGACAGAATTGACTTCGTCCATCAAATGACAGTAGCACCTCCAAATTGCTCTGTGTTCCTGGTCTTGGCGGCAATTGTATGCAACTCCGCAACTTTTGTTTGACTGCATGTTTGTATCGTCACAGAGGCTCATTTTGAATTCATCTTTCACTCTCGCTAAAACCAAAGAATTGCCACGGTATAAACACCGAAGTAACAGATTGTGTTTAAAAAAAAAACAATTTGCCCCTTTCTGGGGCCGGTTATAGCCATTAGGCCATGCTACTATGTCTTCCGTATTAATTAATTCTTATACAGTCATTAGTCACTATTTATAGTCATGTCTGGGTCTTGAGTAAAACGGTGGCTTCGTTATTCAAGCTCGTCTATGAGGTTTGGCGGCAGCGAGAAAATTCATGATACACTGATTTCTTCATGATTATTTTATTTGTGCACTTTCCCTGAACAAAATTAAACTAATTCCCACCTAAATTAACTATTTTTACTCATAGTTTACTCTAAGTTCAATAATTAAGAAAAAATACGACCATCTTCTTACACGATAGCGCCAAAACTCTCGTTTACATGTATTAAAGCCCCTTCGGTAGTGGTCCGGCTTCGGACTTAAATTCTTGAGGCCGAGCAACAAAATTAATAATTAATAATAGATAATGAGTATCTTCAATATTCTATTAAAAAATAACGTTTCCCGGGATTGGATGTGTGTCCGGCTAGCGATAAGCTTACCACCTATGACATTGTGGGACTTCAGTGTTATCGGCCAGTTGTGGGTGCCTTATTTGTGCCTGCCTACCTCTTCGGGGATATGAACGTGAAGATACAATTTTTAGCTTTGGATTTCAAACCTTATACTAACACTGAATTAAAAACTAAAACAACTATACAACTAAGCTTGCAACTTTTTAACTTACCAAAGTAATCCCAAATAAAGAGATTCTTCCCAAAAAGGCGTGCCGACTTAAATCCGCACAGAAATGCCTGCTCCAGGCACTTCACTAAGCCGTTTTCTCCACACAGCAATACACTAAGCGAGTTTGCGTCCTTGTCTCGTTTAGATTGATAGTGCCATTTAACAATTGCATTGACACAATCACCTGTTAATAAAAATAAAAACTGCAAAAAACCTGACTTCGATTTCAATAGTTATGTCAGCTACGTGCATAAAAAATTAGTAATTTTCTCGATTTCCTTGGAATTCCATCATAAGGTCCAGACAGGGTTAATTATTAATTAATGGGAGCAGTCTGGAAGTACGCTCTTTCAAATAAAAAAAGATAGTTTAAAGACGGTTTAGAAATGACCGAGAAATCAGTTAACATACCTAAAAAATATAACGAGTTGAACATATAATCTACTCCTTTTTTTAAAATATTAGAAATAAGCAAGCATTTTACCATAAACTTCGACATAATATAGCCAGCTAATTTCCTTTGACCTGTATCTGATACGTAATTGAGGTTTGAACTTGGTATATGTATTTTTTATTTATAATAAAACTTCGATTAATAGAAACTTCAAATTGCCAAAAATGCTACCCGCCATGTGACATTATGTACGCATATATATGTACGTATGCATAACGTAACAGATTAAAAAAATATTAGTTTAAAATAATATTTTAAATATTTTCTTAGTGATTATTATTGTACAGCCGCTGTGTATGTCTTTTGATTTCATATCCGGTCATACTTTGATGACATTTTCAGCTATACTCTTAAAATATTTGTGGCTCATTGTGGAGTGGTGCCTAGAAAATGGTATTTTTTATGGTATTTTTGGTATTTATTGGTATTTACTGGATTAACAATTGAACAGATTGGTGGAAGTTTAACGGAAGTTAGTGAGACTTCAAAGAAGTGAAGGGATTCACACTTTTTGAAGCTGACATAAAAGTTAATTCAGAGCTGAGATGTTAACTCCCTTATTAACAATTAATGAATTGACGAGCTTATGCCCAGCTATACCAGGAACCATTGAGCTATTGAGAAAAACTTAGGTAACAATACCTCAATCACATCAATTATTACAAAATCAGCATTGGAAGTTTTTTATGTGGATTATCCCAGGACCATCGGACACAGCTACTGTGATTGAGAACTGATTTTGGAGTCAAAGTGGATTATTTACTGAGCTACATGACGCCTACTTTTTACACTTGCTTTAACTA
>NJDD01002213.1:197635-214664 GCA_002245505.1 Calephelis nemesis | reverse complement strand
CATGGAACAATAGGGCCTCGGTCTACTTTTTACACTTGCTTTAACTACATTTAAGGTAAGCATAAGGTACAATGATGTTTAAAAACACATAATATGTGTTCGGGCACTGACCGATCATGTGCTGTATGGTGGAGGTGGAGAGGTGTGTGGTAGGGGAGGGGGCGTGTGGTGGGGGCCTCTCGCCCGCCACCACCACCCGCTCTGTGGACCCGTCGTCCACGCCCGTGCCCAGCCACCGATGGCACGGGAACCTGCAAACATTTGTGTCTCTTTCTCGGGGTGTTCACTGTTCAATACAACATTTGATGTTGTGTCTGACAACTTGAAAGAACTACTGCCGGCAGTGCTGAGTAGCAACGTACCCGAATAGAGATCCACTACTTCACCTATTCCTGCCACGAATTTAAAAATGGCAAGTTCCGGTCCAGAGTAACTGAAGACGACGGTTGTTCCTTGACATCTGAAGAGTATGCAGGGGGCATATTCGATATGTATAAAAATTCCAAATACTTTTAAAGAACAACTTTACTTTAATTAGGACGGAATTTCATTTAGATTTAGAGAGTGATTTTATATTTACAATTGGCTTGAATTTTAAAATTTTATTAACTATTCTACGGGAGCTCATTAAGCTTCGTTTATATTAAGTAAAAGCGGGATTCAACAAAAAATATGCAAACAAAACCCAACCGAATGAAACGAGTAAAAACAAAAACATACAAATGTGAAAACTAAATCTTTCTAACCTTACGCATTTATAATGACTAGTGGTCGCCCATTGGTCGAAATTCAACCATAATAAATTTTAATATCTTGTTGACAGAACGCCATCTTCATTTCACAAGACCGACTACTCTGTTTCCAAACTTTTTAGTGCGCCATCTGTGATCTTTTATCGTTATCATCAATGTATTTGTTTGTGTATGTTAAATGCCTGGCAGCATGGGTAATGTTTTATTTATTCATTTAATGTACTTTTTAAGCATTATTATTGAAAAATATTAGCGTTCTGCACTTCTCCTACACATAAACTATAAGTGTGTCAAATCTTATGCTTCTGCGTCTGCGCAGTTTTCGTAAAAAGGGGTCCAAAGTTTTGGCATTAATACGAGTATATGGATAATAAGTAAAATTATAATAACAACATAAGTACTTACGTGTACGTGTGTCCTGTGACTTCGTTCCGTACATAAACCTGATCGAGTAGCCATCTTGGTGACAGACCAGAATTATCGTGTCCGATGTGAAGCGTTGACAATATACCCAAATTCTTGTGCTGTTAAACACATAAATCTTAACAAATAAAAAATATACACACTTTTCAATGATTTAAGATATAATTAAGAGCAGTATCTGCAAAAACCGACTCCAACTGAATTTTCGTTAGGTACCAGGTCGCAATTGGATCATTATTTTTATAAAAGTAGCAAATGATTCCAAAATGGCCCCATTTAAATGGGACCATTTTATGCTATCTTTCTAAAAAAGGAACATTAAAATCGGCTGGCTGTTGACCGAGTAATCGTGTAACAAACATAAGCGTAGCGCCAATCAGATAGACATAATAAAGTATGGGGCAAGTCCATGGACCTCAGTGGACGGGTGGGATTAACATAATTAAGGTAAAAAACTACGATTAAAAATAAATTACAAATGCTGAGTTAAAATAAAAGCACATTAAATATTAGTTAAGACAACAATTTTTGGTGAAAAATACTATACTAATTTTCCATTTTACTACAAAATGTAGGCACATATTACCACTAACGAATAAATCATTCTACACATAAATGGTTCACCCATTGCTAAACTAGGATCAGCCTTGTACTGTCAGCTGCTTTCCTCTTCATGAACATTATATATCCAGAAAAAATTGATTGAAAACCCCCATTTTAAACAGTCAAATAATAAACTAAAAGTTCAACTATTCAAAGTAAATCAGAATCTTCCAAAAATGTAATGTCAATATTTTCCTCGTGTTACGAGTTAGTGTATCCCGTACCTGACATTGGCTTAAATAAGTCGTGAAAAACGGTTGAAAAAAGAAAAAGAAGAAGAAGAAGAGTTAGTGCACAAAAACAAAAAACCACTCATTGTATTATTAAGTACCTACTACTTACGTGGAATACAAATTCGTTGGTGTTGCGTGGTATGGGTATTTTAGGCGTAGCTTCACCATTGGCACCAGATATCGAGAGCCAGCAGTTTGCGGTCGTTTGGCTCGCCTTCCGGGATGGTACAATTAACACGCGGTATGGTAACTCTGTAAATAAATTTTCTTTGTAATCTGTTGTAAAATTTAAATATAAATCGATACTAGCTGTTTCCCGTAGCGTTGCTCGCGTGGTGAATGGCCCCACAGTAACATTTTTTACGAGGTAAAAACTATCCGTGTGTTAATCCACGTTACCCGCCACGTGTGTGCCATATATCATGAAAATCGTTTCAGCAGCTTTTGCGTGAAGGAGTTATAAACAAACAAACTTTCGCATTTACAATATTAGCAGGATTCTTTAGCTGTAGCATCTTACCAGTACATACGTTCAGTGGTATGTATTGTTTAGTAAAATCTATAGGCCTTGTGTAACGAGTGACGACACAAAGTCGTCGGTAGACTTTGTGATTTTCTGGCGAATAATATCTGCGACAACAAAGACCTTGGCTTCTCTAGCCCCCGCAAAAAGCTCTTCACAACGTATCTGTATGGGACCTAAATCATTACTCCGATGGCGTTTCTACGATCGTATAATTTCCGAATAGTCGTTTTGCCGATTATCATTTAAACGTGCATTCGTTTTGTCAATTAATAGTTCTACGAACACACGTATCGCCGGTGATCATTTGAACGTACATTCCTTTCACTGAACGGTATTACCACGTAATACTACCGATGACTAGTTTCGCTGTACGTTAATTCATAACTGTGCCCATAATAGTTCATAAAATGCAAAAAATCAACTCTAATTTCATTACTACGTCGTGTTTTGATAATTGTTCATTCGAAAGGTAGCTCATAACAATAGCATTATCAAGTAAACCACCACTGGAATCTTAACCTAACTTATTTTGGACCACTCGGACCCAACTTTCGAAAAACTGATAACCAAGTTCCGTTCGTTATTGGCCGAGTAATCGCATAATAATCATATTAAAAATGTGAGCGTGTACTAGCGTACACTCGTAAGAAGTGAAGAAGTGAAACTTCTTTATGACGTTATTTTTCAAAAAATAATCTACTATATGCAACTTTACAGAAATTGGTTAAATAAAGTTTATTGCCAATCCCTACTCCGCTGGAGAAAGTATACTTCGAATCACGCGTGGTAGGGATAAGAACAAAGATGGCGCATAACGGAAAAATATGACGCGTAACGAAAAAATGTTACACTAAATTTTTTCCAACTCCGATAAAGAAGTTTCACTTCAAAAACATTCATTCGAATGGACAACCTGCTCTTTTTTGACTTACACAGAAATCACCCATTCAAATTTGAACTTACTTGTAGTAGGATAGGTATTCGTAAAGCAGTTGTAGTCGACAGCATTTAACGTCAGCAAGTGATATAAAAACTGTTCTCTTTCTTCTTCGCATCTTAGAAAAGCTGTCCTTTTGTATTGTGACCGAAGTAATGTTGTATCAGATAGCAGTTCCCGTAGATGTTTAGATAATAACTTCTTCTCTAGTGACAGCCTTACAAATGCTCTGGCGTAACCTATTTCTGTTTTTATATCAGTCATGGCTTGTACGTTCCTATAAAAAAAGTATGTATAAATAATTGGACCAATCACAATATTTTAATCCTAAGCAGCAAAAGCTGCTTTTGTTTGCTTGTGGCACAGGCGAACAAGGAATATATTTTAAGCTTAAGAATAATATCGTGGTACTTTCTTTACGTATTTTATATTCATATAATAATTTCGTAAAATAAATTTATATAAGTCCAACTTGTAGTCGGCAAATTTTCATATAATACTAACAAGACTATAATAAAAACAATGACGCCTGTTATTGGGTAGGTTGATGATAGGTTTGACACCTAACTGTGGACTAAGTATCTTCGACTAATCGCTGCTACTCTTTGGAGATGTAGACGTTAGGACGCTTTTTTAATAAAAATATTTACAGATTTTTTTACGTAAAAAGTACATTACCTCAGACAGGATTTTAAACTTCACTTTTTCGTCTTTCGCTGACGAATGCTCTAAAATCTAAACAAGGAGCTACCGAGGGGGTAAACAACTCCCGTGGTGAAATTTTTAATTCCTTTCTTTAATCATTACGTCTGAAATCTTGGTAAAACTAATACACAATACATTCGGCAGCGAAAGGCAAAAGGGTGCCGATTCAAATCTAGCCTGAGGTCAAACATTTTTTTTAAATTTGTGAACATTTGTCCCGAGCACGGAATAAGTCCTAAAATATCACAAAAATATCACAAAGTGTTATTATTAAAACAAACAGTGACAGCTAAAACAGAAAACATATCTAATATAGAAGTAAGTAAGCTGGTCTCTAATAAAACAGACTTATTTTACATTATAGACACCAGATGTACTTATTGTCTATCGAGAAGCTGAGGCTGAAGTGTTAAGCATAAGTAACCTCTTTCATAAGCTTGTATTTCACTCCGAACATAATAATAAGATGGACAACCTTATGGCGAACAGCAAAGGCAGCGATGTCAATCTGAGCTTCGTCGGCACAACTTTATTACTTTGGACCTAAATAGAGTGACTTAACTGGTTTGTAAACGTTTTTAAAAGGCTCTCCGGAATTTGTCCCTTGATATAGATTTGTCTAACTTTCAGTTTTGTGTCTAGACTCTAGAATATAAATCATAAAATATATACCTCATATCAAACGTGAGATTCTCAGGTAGTGGTCGTAATGGGTTTGTCGGCTGAGGTTTCCTTTCCAATGTGCCAGAGTTGCTGAGTCGATCTCGCGAACTATCTCGTGAGCCACCGCGTGAACTATCCCGCGATCTTGTCGTATTTGAACTTTGCTGAGCCTCTACTTCTGCGCCGACGGATGACAGATCTAGAATATTCAGACCAGATTACTTTTTCCTGTTCCAGTTCACTTTTGAAATTAAGTGTGATTCGCGGCCTTAGGTTTCACCATTCATAAAAGTTAAAATTAATAAAAAAAACAAAAATACTTAGGACGTGTTTGCTTATAAAAAATAGGGTTTCTTTATTAGTGATTGTCAGTTTCGTAGCTAAACGCGAGTTGGACTCGTCCTTGAAGGGTTCCGTAACAACAAGCATAGTTAACCGATGTTTATTGAAAGTAACAAGTAATACTGGAGATGTCTCAAAATGTGACTTGTGGCTCTCTTTGGGGGAGGAATTTGTCCAGTAGTGGACGTCCTCCGGCTGATGATGATGTCACAAAATACCACTATAATTTTTTGCAACCAAAAATAACTTTTTTGAAAGAAATTTATATTGACGATTTTAGAAAATGAGAAACATATGCCATATCTCAAAAACTGCTAACTGCTTCTTGTACAAAACAAATTTCGCTGAGTCTTTATTGCGATCTACAGTACATATTTATTTTAGATTTTTTACTCTCTCATTTTAGAAGTTGGAGTAGGCGGGAGGGGTGGCATTTTATCACTTTGGAAATGCCTTGAAAACGATTGACTTGAGATACCTAATAATGCTTTAAAGACCTCAATGTCATTTATTGATAGAGACGTATCTACATGTAGATGTTACATTATGTAGGTTTAATTATTTTTTAAATATTATTTGCAAACAAAGTGTTTAATTATTTTCTTCTAGTTTTAGTGCTATGCGTATATGGAAAAATTCCTTTATTTTTTTATATCTCACCAAATCGTACAACGGTTTACAGAACACAACTATCTACAAAGATTCTACTACGTAGTCTTAATATTTCAAGCATAACACAGACATGTCTAATAGGGTCTCGTTTTTGCCATTTGGTTACGGAACCCTAAAAAGGCTTTGTCGATTTAATATTCTCTGACACTTTGTAAATGGGTGATTGGTTTTACAATTGTATCATTTCAGGCTATAAAAGTTTTGTAACTGAAAATCACTTTTATATTACGTTTTGTTTGTAGATTAAATATTGTTAATACTTACAATCCAATCGTTTACGCAAAACACACCAAGCCAGTGCTGCATGTATAAAAAAATGGGTAAAAATTTTAACGTAATATGGAGTAAATATCGTGTTGTCTATACCCACAAAAAACGAGGTACAAGTTTGAAAAGACCATGTTCTCATGGCCGAAATTGTTTGGTCTGGGAATAATCAATTAATTACAAGATATCGAACAACGGAAATCTTCAAATTTATTTTTTTATTCTGCCCGCGTTAGATTCTGTATTTTTTTAGCAGAATGTGTACAGACTATTTAACTACTAAAGAGCTACGAGCTAAATGAGCATGAATTCGTTTGTTTAACAACGTGATTAAGGAAGATTGGTATTATCGCCTTACCCTTTTCTGCAGTCATAACGTCTGAGCTTAATACTGACGTGTTTCGATCTGGAGGGTAACAAAATTTTAAATCTTAAACAAAAGATTTAAAATTCCAATTCCAGGTAGGAAATCCACCGTAACAACTTTTGTTGTTTATTAGCGACGTGTATTTTTTACCAGCTTGTCCGTTAATTGTCCTCCAAATTTCATAAAAAAATACTTCTACAAATAGTAATAATGCATACCTGGCGTTAAGTAATTTGGATCAATCGGCTTAGTGGAATTGCTACACTGTTCCAATTCTTGATAATTTACGAGGTGCATCCAAAGTGCTGATTTGCCCATTTTGTGTTGAAGACCATGAGACCACAGCCTCTCCAACAAATCACAAAGTGAAGCTATCATAGTGTTCTCCTCAACACCAGTAATTGATACCTCACATCCCAAGTCACTCTCTTCAGTGCCCATCTTCTCCACAAGCATTCGTTTAGTTTTACTTTTGCATTCCTAGACAATTAATTTAGTACATTCTAACTTGGGTATACATTGTTTGCTGCACAATGACAATATAAAGAAGATTAAACTATGTGTCTATAGACATTAAACTGCTATCTATTTTGTCTTGAGTTTAACAAATATAATATACCATACCATAAATTCGTATCTTGTCATATCTTGTTTGAACCCTAGGCTTATGACGATTCGATACAATATTTTTACAACTTCAGTGCCAAATAGACATAGTTCTATAGTTTAAGTAGGGCATACATACATTCGAAGTCATTAATCTTGGTTGGCAACGCGTAATTCATATTTTAAGTGTATATATCACTCCGACCTCGATCAGATATACCATACAAAATGCATAAGCTAGTTTAAAAGTAGCTGTAAAGTTTTAATGTCTTAAAGTTCGGAATAATATTAAAATATATATAAGGAAATCTTACGGCCGTCAAGGCGGCGATTTTAAGCGGCGATTTAAACCTATGGGTCTCTAATATAGAACTAAATAAATGATGTGTGAGTCGGTATGGAACTTTAGCTATAAGTGCTAACACCAATTTGGTTTTGCACGTAAAGCCTGACACTCATACAGATACTAATAGCATAGAAGAAGCACAGTAATACTCCGACGCTCTATTTTAAAATCGTTTCGTTAGAGCCTGGGGAACGCTAAATCAGTATAAAACTTTAGTTTCTTTATATTTAGATGGGGGATAATTTGCCAGAAGCGAGCTCATCGCGATCCGTGCCAGTCCATTGGACTGCAATTCTGGCCTGAAACAAGTACCACCAAGCTGGTTAGGGAGTTCCTTGCAGGCGGTGCGAGCTCATTCACTCTCGTTGGGACGAAAACGGTCAGATGCGACGATACGGGCTGCTACCCATTACGCCTGCACAGGCGAATCGAGCAATGAAAAGTGCTAATCAGGCACGTGGATATCGAAAAAGGATTTGATGCGACGTTTATAGTGTTTGAAAGAGAAGAAGTCAGAACGGATGTAAGAGTTTTAGTTGAGGATGTAGTGTTGGAGCAAGTGAATGAAATTGTATATCTTGGTTGCGCTTTTAGCAGAGATGGAAGGTACACCGCGGATGTAGAGAGGAGAGTGAGTGCAGGGAATAGTATGAATGGAGCGTTGGGTAAACTATTTCATACGAGGTTTTAAGTCTAAAATTCGCTTTGCAAAACTCTGTGCTTATTCCAACGTTACTGTATGGAAGCGAAAGATGGGTATGTCAGAAAAAGCATGAAAGTAGGATAAATGCGGTCGAAATGAGAGCGCTACGGAAAATCTGTGGTGTAACGCTCGCTGACTGGATTCGTAACAGTGAGATCAGTAAAAAAGTGGGATTGAAAGAAAATTTTGGTGTTAAAAACCGAAAGGGCATGCTCCGCTGGTTCGGTCATGTGGAAAGAATGACAGATGAAAGATTGACAAAGCAGATATACAATGCGAATGTGGATGGATGTTGGTACCCGGGGAGATCAGATCAATCGGATATTATCTGAAGGTGGTGTCAAGAGTCGCCGAAACTGGCGTGTTTGTATAAAAAGGGTTAAGAATGTGGAGGAAGCCAGTAGGGTCTGCCAGGATCGTGAGATTTGGCACTCGATACTCTCTGCCTAAACCGCAAGGGACTTCGCGTGAAGATATGTATGTATGTTTCGAAAGATAGCACGGCCAATGTCGCGAAAGAGGCATGGGTAGTGCAAAGATGTGCAAGTCAATAAATGGTGGCATGTGGTTTGGTAAGGAACTGAAAGACTCCGTTTAAAGAAAGAAGAAATCCTGACTAGATTATGTAAGAAAGAAATTTACCGTTGTTGCAAGAATTCCACTAAACACCTAGTGAAAGTGAAGAGCAAAAGAGGAAGTATGAAACTGGAAGACAGGTTTGCAAACAAATCGTGAGGAACACCAAACTCTTTTAGAAGGAGGTGAGGTAGTTTCGGGGTTGTTCGTCTGTCTCAAGAATAAATAGAATTTTGTGTAAGAGTGGTGATATTCTTGCAAGCACTGATAACGAGTTAAAATAGTGGAAAGGGTAAATTCACAAAGGGTTCATGCATGGTCTGTACCACTTTCAGGGCCATTAGTTTGATTGGTTTAGCATCAAAAGTGTGTAGAAAAATAGTTGAAAGTAGCATAGCATTGTCCGATGGAATGTAGTGAGAGGCTCAATGCGGTTTCAGGTCTGGACTAAGTGTTTTCACTCCGCAATATCGTAGGTTGTGAGCCAGAGGGTATTTGTGGATATCGAAAAAGGGTTTGATACGGTTGTACGTAAGGAACTACTGCCCGATTGTGGATTGTTGTTTTCTACGTCCTGTGCAGTCTATGTACTTAGATGGTAACATGTGTGTCGACGGACGGTAACATATCGCCTTGGTTTTTTGGCGTCACACAGAGCTGTGTTATTATATCAGCATGCTTGTTTATCTTGTAATTGGACAAACGCCGTTTGGTTCGTCTTTATGCAAAACTGCTAGTAAAGTTATTCTTGTCCCGACTCCCCGACAACACTCGGGCTACCGAAATATTTAATATCACGACTAGCTAATTTCTGTTTCACTTACTTTGCAGATAATACATATGTAAATGTTATATGTCTGCAACCATTTCAAATTCAACAACTGAGAGGTACCACTCCTTACTTAATAAGGAGTGGCTTTGACAGCTAAAGATATATTGTTATAAATTATATTTCTTCGGAAATTCGGTTTCAGTTTAAAGTTTGCCTTTCATTTTTAATAAAAACAGGGACATGTGCATGAAGACCACTATCAAGTGTATAAACAGCACAAAGATTTAGATACCGGCTTCTGCAGTTTATTAATACGTCTATGAAAATTTCAAATAAATCACCCATTCAAACATGTCTTCGATTTTAAGTCAGACCTTCAAATATTAAAAACTTGGTTCAGCAGTTTTTGCGAGACAAGGTCCCGGTAAAATTTGTGTAGGCCTATACCAGCTACATCAAGCTGACACCAGGAAGGTGCTTGTTCAGTATAAATACTTTGTGTATATTGATGAATTTGTACCTTTAACAGTTTCTCGACGAAAGTCCTATTATTTTGTGCGATTGCCGCAGGAGTAGCTTCTGTTGACAGTCGTCTACCAATATCCCCTAGCAGTAATTCTGGCGGGCAGTCTTTCACCTGCCATTTTGTGTTTTTTATACGCTTCAAGCTATTAGTTCTGTAACATAAAAGCATTTTCTAAAGCTTCTTTACTATTTAATATTTAAATACTGAAGTCAAGCGAACAAAGCAAGAAGCAAACACACTTTTACATCACACAACTAAAAACTTGTGCATAAATACAAATTACATGTTTTGATATCGAAGCGTTATTTTCTACTGTTTTTTTCTTTGCTCTAAATTTAATTGAATTGGTTAGAATAGATTAAAGATTTTCTTTTCTTTTAAAATCTAAATACTTGTGGGTCTCTATTTTTTTACATTAGATGCGGGGAGGGGTAAATTATAAAAAACTAAAAGACACTAGGCTAAACATTTTTTCCCTACAAGGATAAGTCAAGATCGATAATTAAGAAACATGCAAAAACTAGGTATTTACGAAGATGTATATATATTATCCCATTTTCACTGAGTTCAATCTTATTTTATACGCTTGGTAAACGGCATTATCTTCTTTGTGCGTTTACCATGCGTTTGAAACTCCAACGACTGTGAATCACAAAAGTATTTAAGTAAAGAAAGCAAATCGCGTGACTCGAACTATGATTAAATGCAATTTAATTTATTAAAATAGATAAAATTTTACTTTATGAAACTAAATTTTACAATATACATTTATGAAACTTAAACTGAGGTGTAGTAGGTCATGTTAAAACAAACTTAAGGAAGTTAAACTAAAAGGCACAATAAATTAGTCGCAGTCAAAATACTAAAATGTTATAAAAATCTTTATTTTGTTATAACTTCACAAAAATATATTATAAATTGCCAAAAATATATTATGCTTAAATAAAAATAAAATTAATACAAAACTAATAGTTACAATATATGAATATTTCACTAAATTAAAAATGCACGCAATACAACACAATGACACATGCAATATTTTTTACATGCAATAAAATATATCTAGTAATATATTACTTGATATAAAAATATATCAAGTAATTATTAAATAAATTCGTTCCATTGGGCATATTCTCTTACAATCGTGTTGATTAGTTGTAAGGTTAGCTCATTTTGTCTCAGTCTAACGCAACAATATGGCATTTGAAATAAGAGACAGAACGTGCGCACAGCTACAACCTCACTCAAAAACTATTAATACTAACATTAACCTTTAACATTGTAAAGTTTACCAAAATTATAACAACATTCGTAATTATTACATGAATATTAAATGCTTCGTACTACAAACAAACATGCACACATAATAACAATACATGAATTTATGCTCTGGACATCACAACATAACATGGAAGCGTCATAATATATTCGACAAAATATGTGCTTGATACAACCTATCACTAACCTCTAAACTTCTGCATAGTTAAAAGTGTACAGTTAGTATTTACCAAAGAGTATTTAAATACTGCGTAATAAGAGGCGGGACTTCCATAGATACAAACCTGAATTTTGTATGAAGTTTAGCTTAAAGTGACACATGTCACTTGACATAACATAGTGGAAAGGTATAACCCGTATAATTTGAAAGTAAGTCTAAAGGCATTTAGATATAAGGCAACTAGTGTCATATGATTTAGGTGAATAAAAAACATAGCAAACTTATTTTTTTATATGAAAGTTGCGCCAAATTGGTATTTAGTTTTGATAACAGATAAAGATAAATTATTAATCTATGTGTAGAATAAGTTGTACATATTATAGTATATTTTATAGCATTTGTATATTTGGTTTTAACAAACCGTGAATTTTGTAAGACGACTTTTAATAATGGCCTCTTTTGGCGATTTGTTTTATTACTTCTTTTAAATTAATAATTGTAATCTTGAGAACCGGCTATTTAGAAAACCTCTTAGCTACATGTTATATAAACAATTATTAATGCCGATTGTGATGCAACTATCTGAACTTATTTTAGGTGTACGATTTTTAACGTTTAAACATTACAAAAGTGAACAATAAAGATGTTTCAAATTAGTTAGGATATAACTATCTTCTCGTACGACTTTTAAACGACATATTTTTAAGGTAAGTATAGATTAAAAACGTACAACGTTCAAACTAACGTGTTATCTATCAGTTACTTGTAGTCGACAAAGCTACATAGAACGAAGCAGTTAAGCAAAGAGGAAGGGCATGATTTGATCTCGCTCCTAAAACTTGGCTCAGGGCGGCAACGACTATAAAAGTCAAAACAAATTCAGTATGGCATTTTAAATTGCCACTTAATTAAAATATTTATTTATTTTGAATGACAATATATTACATAACATTTATTCTCTGTTTATTTCACAACAAATAAAATAATGTATATTTGTGTCAACTTTTAAAACTCACAATAATAACTATATTTTTGAATTTAATAAAGAAATATTTTTTTATCTAACTAAATAGTTACCGTAAAAATTCTTGGTTCCAACTATTCATACTCGTAATTTTTGATTCCTTGGTCAATAAATGACCTGAACTGTAAACCATTTTGTAATTAATAAATAATAATGGACATTTGATTTATTTTTATTTGAAATTAAACCTACGTGTTTATTAAAACTACAATATGTCGAAAATATAGTAGCTACCTCATGAGATCTTGTATTAATTACAATAGCTAATGTTAAATAGCACTGAGTTAAAAATTTCTTTAATTAGATTGACATTATCATTGAGCTCAGGTAACACGAAATTCTTAATATTTTTTAAATAATTAATATAATTTTAAATAAATAAATTTTGAGATATTCCTCCTCATAGTTATTAAGTTCTAAAATAAACATCTTTAATTAAGGACATATTTGAGTTTAACTTATATTAAGATATGTATTTTAATTATGAGTATTTGAGAAAGAATTAATTAATTGAAGAAGAGTTTTTCTTGATATTTCACATTAATATCTATATAAGAGTCATATACAGTCGTGGTCAACTAATTAGGGACACTCTTTGGTTAAACCGAATTGTGAATTATTTTTTATTTTCCAACGAGTATAAACCATATTCCATATCTCTTACATGTAAGTATAATTAGTCATTTATGTGCCCGATTATACAAACAATAACAACTTATTAAACATTAAACCTCTTTACAGTATAGCTGATAGATTATCGTAGTGCTATTTGTTCAAATAATGCTGGCTGGCCATTTAATTAGGGACACTGAGATATTGCGTTCTATTTTCAAAATTTGAATCTCAATACTTTTTTACTTCTTCTCTTATTGTTTCGTGGTAATTTTGGCGGCACTCCCGATATTTATTTTAAGTTTTGAAAAATATTTTGAAGAAACATGGGTAAAAATAAAAGTTGCGATCCAACACTACGAAAAATTTCATGAAGTTTGTTGTCGAGCATGGTTGGCCATACCGAAGGATAGCAGAACATTTAAATTGTTTAAAAAACTATGGTATACAATGCAGTGCAACATGTCAGACGCAATAACACAGATTTAAATGTTTCCAGAACAAAAAGATCGAGAAAAACAACTCCGCAAGAAGATAGAATGATAACCAGGTTAGCTAAGAAAGATCCGTTTCTAGGCTCTACTTTAATTAAACACGAATCGTTTGGGACAGACGAAAGGGCTGGTGTCTCAGCGAGGACCGTTCGACGACGTCTGGTAGAAGCAGGGTTGTTCGGAAGAGTGGCTCGCAAAGTACCGTTGTTGAAGAAAGAACATACAAATGCTCGTTTGGCGTTTGCACGTAAATATGGACATTGGACCTACGCCCAATTTCAACATGTATTATTCTCTGACGAGACCAAGATTAATTTGATTTTTTCAGATGGAAGGCAATACGTACGGCGTCCAGTAAAAGCTGAAATGAATCCAAGATTCATAAAAAAGCAGGTGAAATATGGTGGTGGAAACATTAAAATGTGGGGTTCATTTTCTGGACGTGGAGTAGGACCTGTGAGGAAAGTTCAGGGTAACAGACCAACATCAACACAAGGCAATATTGGAGGAAACGATGCTTCCCTATGCTGAGGAGCATCTCCCTATTATATGGACGTTTCAGCATGATAACGACCCGAAACATACCGCCCGTTCAGTCAAGTCGTTTTTTACCAGCCAGTCAGTATCGGTGCTAGATTGGCCAGCAAATAGCCCGGACCTTAACTCAATCGAGCACCTTTGGCACGAAATCAAGAAAAAAGTAGCCACTTATCGTACCACAACTTTAGATGAATTTAATGAAGCTTTTTGTGAGGCATGGGCAAACATTCCTGTCGAAACATGCCAGAAACTGATAATGTCTATGCCACATCGGTGTCAAGCGGTAATTACTAACAAAGGTTTTGCTACTGGGTACTGATTTTACACGTAATAAAATGGAGCTGTTAAAGATATTATTATACTGCAGATATTAGTTTTGTTTAACTCTATTTTTCATTATAGTTTACTGTCCTTAATTAAATGTCCAGCTACAGAATTATACCTTCAAATTGAATACATGTTCAACCTATGATATTAAATACTTTTTTCTATTTATTTATAGCCATTTAAAGCATAATAATCGGACCAAATTATGCAAATAATAGTTACTGAGAAATCAATAGGGTCTTATATGTGTATGTACATAACCGGTTATTGTTCTTCACTATCTTGCATGTTCCTACTTAGTTAACCACTACTGTATATATTTTCCCCAAAAAAGTTATACAAATAAGCTGAAACATTATCGGACACCGACCTCTATAGACAGCAGATATTAGGCGGATATTACACTACCGCTGTATACCACCCCGGTGTGCGGCGTGACCGATTCCGCATGCGTAAGCGGAGGCTCGGTACCGTGCTACCGTCGCGTACGGTTTGCTCCGTGACTTTTCCAGAACTGTATTGCATGACCGCGCGACATTCGCTCCATCTTGCGTTCATTTAACATTTAGACGTGAAATTTGAAAACAAAGTTCACTGTATGTTTCACATGTCGTATTTCAAATAAATCTGTATAGTACTGCAGAGCTCAAGTGCTGTTGACATCCGCATCATCGCAAACAGGAGAGGTGTGCGGTTCAATATGATATCCGTAGTAATGTTGAGTTGCCAGATTATTTTTAACGAAACCGAAACATGACAATTACACCATTATAGTGGTGGCGATTGAAATTTACGAGGGAACATATGTTTCAAAGTCAGATTAATATTTTTTTCATGAAATATTTGTTTGTATTGCTATTCTATACAAAAAAGGAACAGCACCACTTTGAATTATAATCATAATAACACAAATTTTTACACTAGCTTAATTTTAAATTTAAATCTCATTAAAATGCACATATTATTTATCTACATCACTTTGGTTCATAAACCAATATCTAGACAAATAATTCTCAGTTGCATTTTCATATAGGTAGGTAATTTTTAGAATCTCACATTTAAAGAACGCCTTTAGCACACACATGAACTAATAAACCATGCATATTTCAACACATACCAATAAATATCATGCCACATTACACATTTTTTGAATACGTGATAGTTGAATGTAATTAAAAGCACCACATTTAAAATAATCTAACTTAAATATGTATAATGTATGATAAATTCTAAGCACATATAACACAATTGAGTAGCTAAATTTCAAATATGGCCAACTCCGTGAAAATTCGAAAAAGCACAGAAAACCATAAAAATATCTATTAAAACTGTTTCAATTTACAAGATGTATGACAAATTCAACAAATTCAGGATCGTCATATTTGTGTGATATGAAAGAGGACAAGCATACGGCTCTCCTGGTGGTAAGAGAAGGACAACATAACATAAAAACATAAAATCATGTAATTATAAATATATGGCGAAGGCCACATTAAAATTTAACGACACAATTATATAAATACATACCCCATACACACAAAAAATAATAAAATATTCAGGTATTCTTTAGAGCTGACCAACATTTAATGAGTAAAAAATATTAAAATTGTGTCAATCATAAATTTAACTGTATTTTTCAACTTAATGACCATCAATTGGGTTTCGTTTATATAATTATTCTCTTTTGAACAAAAAAAAATGTATACTGCAATAAGTTTACAGATCCGTAACCTAGTATAATCCTGAGTCCTTGTTGCAATAATTTATCGGATTAGTAAAAAAAAAACATTTTTTATAATTACTTAAAAACTAGATTATTTGCTGTAACAAGTTTAAAATTATTTTCTTAACTTTATTTTAAAATATTATGTTAAGGGTCAGATGTGATGATTGATTTATCAATATAAAATATATTTTGCTGCTTGTATTGTGCTTGTATAGCGTACTCATTGTTATCATATTTACTGCACATGGAACACTGGGACAAAATATGAGATATCAGTTTGCTATACTCAAGATAAAGGAGAAGGAATAAAGTACAGTAAAATAAACTTTTTAAGGTGCTCATTGTAAATTAAATACGGGAATTTTAGATATTGCTTAAAACAAAAACGCAGCGGACATACTATTTTTTATTTATCAGATCTACAAAATTAAATTCTGGCCCGAGGTATTTAGAAATCGTGGTGGACACTCACATGCGCTGACGGAACCTGCACTACAGCGTGGCGTTTTAAAGCAGTAGTATTCCAATATTGCCATCTAAGCATCTAGTTCTTTGCGCTCACAGGAAGGTTATATGTCTTTTAAACGATACAGAGTCTGTATTACAGCGTAAATGTTTTATAGTTTAAATAAAATTTTGAAACACACGTATTTATATGTATCTCCTAAATATATGTTAAAATCCAAAATAGGTTCTAGAAGAAGTGACCACCGGGCCCACACTGTTTATATGAGAATTAGAATTAAATAATACTGCTTTAAGCCATCATGGTGGGGACCGCTTAAAAGTAAAGATTCGTGTGAGAATCAGGTATGTAAGGGAGCGGCAGGTGTGGAGTGTGTAGGGTGT
>NJDD01002213.1:169745-186928 GCA_002245505.1 Calephelis nemesis | reverse complement strand
TGTTTTATGTCATAAATTGTGTACAATATAGAATTAAATAAATAAATAAAAATCCAGTGTAAAACATTATTGCAATTATTTAATAAAACAATGTTATCTAAAGTTTACCTTAACCGCCAATCGGTGGTTGTAACGTTACTAGATACGAGTACTATTACTAGTACAGCATTAGATACTATATTATGTAGCATTATGAAACTAAAATAGCTATTATACCTAGTACAATATAAGTAAGAAGATATTTACCCATAACAAAAGGTACTGGCGCGTCGAGAAAGTGATAAAGTGGTGAAGGCAGAATGGGGACGTAAACATGTGCCCAAGAAAACGGCAGCAACAAGGCCACTATACACTCAGCGACTAGCATTAGTTTGTTGAAATCTGCAAACATAGTTTATTTAATATGAACAATGGGTTTCTGCGGGAGAACTAAACAACAATTAGTTAAAGTAGACGATCATTTACATATAAACCAAATAAAACGTCAATAAAACTGAAATTTATTTTATATAAATTTTATACAAAGTAATATAAAATTACTGAAACTTATTCAACATTTCATACAATTTATAAATAATTCTTAAAATGAGCCAGATATAATTGACATAAGCGGGCTTCCAACTTCCGGCCAAAACAATGAACACAAATATTTTGGAAAAAAACACTGGTTAAGCAGTTTATTTACCACTTAACACTGACTAAATTGAATTCTCAGCCAATAACATGCTTCATATTATTGGTTGGATAGATGTTTAAACGGTGTTTAATTAAACACGTATAAAAATAATCTAAGATTTACTAGTACTGGAATGACATTGTTAAGCATAGACTTCCTACATCAATTAAATTAGTCTCCTAAAAGTTACATAATAAATCTATTATAAATTACTAGCTGTTTATCCGCCACTTCGTCACCATAGAGTATATTAACATACAAAGTTTCATCCCTCGTAATAGCCCCTAGGGGCTACTTTATGTAAAAAGTATATTTAAACCTATATTTGAACTCAGGTAAATGACTATATGCATATCAAATTTCATTACATACGGTTCAGCAGTAGCTGTGCAAGAGCAACAGACAGACTGTTGCATATAAAATATTATAGCTACGGATCGGATTGTACAATTTTGCTGCTTAATGGAGCTTACTTCTGATGTTATTTGACCTTATACGATATACCTAAAGGAAATTAATATTTTGCCTCAACGATAAATTGCATCATTTCCTTATTTACCACATTTGTTACAATAAACTATTAATAAGTTAAATTATTATTAATAAAACAAAGTAACTTCGCGTCCATATCCCCGCGGTAGGCAGAGGCACTCACGATTAGCCGACGAGACTAACATCCGTATTCAAGAAGCATATTTGGCTAAGTAACGATAAAAAGCTTTACGAAGCACGACATTCAACTACGCGTTTCTTTCGACAAACCATTCAATTCATCCCTGGACAAGATAATAATAATAAATATCCCTGAACAAGATGCACAAATTGAATCTAACCCCAAAGTAAGCAAATTATATGCTTGTGTTATGGGTGTTAGTCAACGATAGATACTAAAACATAGAAATACTTAAACAAATACCAGAATAAATTTAATAAACACCCAGACCCGGAAATGCAGACATCTAAATGTTCACCACACAAAAGCCTGCACCGTCGGGAATCGAACCCGAGCCTCGCGGTGTAGTTAGGCATGTACGCTAGCCAGTCAACCAACGAGGCGGTCAAAAAATTTATTGAAATAAGTATTGTTCATGAATTGGATGGCTTGACGTAAGAAACGCATAGCTCAATGTCGTACTTCGCACAGCGTTTTTTCATTACTTAGCCAAGTACGATTCTTGAGTACGGGTATAAGTCCCACAATGTGATAGGCAGTAAGCCTGTCACCAACCGGGCACATAATATTCAATCCCAGAGAACGTTATTTTTATTAAAAAAATTAAACACACAATTTTTTGTTGCCTGATTAAACTCGAGATCTCAAGTTAAGTCCAAGCCATGCTGCTAGATCACAGGGGCAATATATTATTAATAAATTAAATACATCCATAAAAGCTGCTAATATCACAAGGCTATTATACTAATATTATAAATGCGAAAGTAACTCTGTCTTTCTGTCTGTCTGTCTGTTACCTTTTCACGCCTTATGTAGATAGATTGCATACCTGAGAAGGACATAGGCATATTATTTTTTTGGAAATTCAACCCCTAAAAGGGTTAAAAGGGGTGGCAAAGTTTGTATGAGAAAAATATTTGAATTGCACAATTTTGCATGAAACTTTGAATTAATGCTTTTTAGTAAAAATGATGAAACACGTATTTCAGGGTTTTGCGAAATTCATCCCCATTGGGGGTTAAAGGGGATGGATAAGTATGTATGGGAAATTTAATTCTATTGAAATATGATGCGTGACACTGAAATACAAATTATGAGATACATATCTAAGCTTTTTTTTTTAAATCAACCCCTATGAGGGTTAAAGGGGGTGGCACAATTTGCGTAGGAAAAATATTTAACAATAATTTTTACCATAAGTCCATAACAATGAACCACGTACCAAGTTTATCATTAACGAAAAACACACAAAGAAAATATGATACACATATTAGCAAAATTGGTAAAAAATCCCTACTAATATTATAAATGCGAAAGTAGCTCTGTCTGTCTGTCTGTCTGTTACGCTTTCAAGCCTAAACCAGAGAACCGATTTTGATAAAATTTGGTACAAAGATAGAATAGATCCTAAGAAGCAACATAGGCTACTTTTTATTGCAAAAAATAGGGGAGAATGGGTAAACAGAGGGGATTAATGTTCATATGGAAATTTATCATTTTTAAAGCTGTAACAGTGAAGCTTTATATTTAGACACTTTATGTTAAACGAAAGAACGTAGGCTATTTGTTATCGCAAAAAATGGGGAAGAAAGGGGAAAAAGAGAGGATGAATGTTCATATGGAAATTCGTCATTTTTAAATCTGTAACAGTGAAACTTTATATTCAGACACTTAATGTTAAAAGAAAGAACATAGGCTACTTTTTATCGCAAAAAAATAGGGGAGAATGGGTAAAAAGAGGGGATGAATGTTCAAATGGAAATTCGTCATTTTTAAAGGTGTAACAGTGAAACTTTGTATTCAGACACTTTATGTTAAACGAAAGAACATAGGCTACTTTTTATCGCATAAAATAGGGGAGAATTGGTAAAAAGAGGGTATGATTGTTCATATGGAAATTCGTCATTTTTAAAGCTGTAACAGTGAAACTTTGTATTAAGACACTTTATGTTAAACGAAAGAATATAGGCTACTTTTTATCGCAAAAATGGGGGAGAATGGGTAACAAGAGGTGATTAATGTTCGTATGGAAAATCGTTTTTTGTTTGGAAGGGTAGGTATATTTCAGAGGTGGTCCCATGGTCACCAGGTCAGGATGGGATGATGAAATCCTGGGGAAATCGAGGGAAACTCTAAAAAATGTTAGCAAGAACAGTGTTTTTGTGGAATATGATCACTTGCTAGCATTCGAAAATGGTCACTCCATACTCAGACTAAACAGACTTGCGGAATAGACCGTTAAGTGTCTTTGAGGGATTTGGAGATATTTACACAGACGCAAGGGAGAAGAACAGCTAGTGCTCAGCGTCAAGCTCAAAGTAGAATCAGTTTCAGAAGGTTTCATAGGAATGTTTTTGTTAAAGCAGCATTCGATTATGACCATACGTTACAGTATAAAAATCCTCCTTTGATTTTAATTGGAAAAATGATTAAAAATATCAGTATTGTGATCCCTTAAAATTCAAAGATGAAACGCAGGGTTGTGCTAATGGTAAGGTATTATTACTTTTGTTTGGTGAACCAGCTGAGCCGCTCAAGTCTCTTTTATTATGCAATTCTGATGAATGCGCAAAAGCAATAATTGTTTTCAAATGACGTCGTTTAGAGTAGGTAGACATCATAATGATGTCTACCAGGATGTTCTCCCACATTTTTCTGTGCAAGGTCAATTTTTTCCACAGAATTTGTTCATACTAATATTTAAAAAAAATTATTATTGGTAGCCCCGGACTTATAAATAAGATAAATTGGTCTACGGTACCCCCTGTTAGATTAAATAATATCATTATCCCTTATAGTAACTCCGTTAAAAATCTCGGTGTTTATATAGATAATACTCTCTCTTGGACTAAGCAACTGCAACTTGGAACTCGTTGAAGCGTCTTCGTTTTTTGCTCCCAATTCCTACCAAGATTATGCTTGCTGATTCTTTACTACTTTCAATCATAGATTATGCTGACGCTAGTTACGTAAATCTCACTGTTGAGCAAATAAATAAACTCGAACGTCTTCAGAACCTTTGCATTAGATTCATATTTTCATTGCGTAAATATGATCACGTTTCTCAATTTCGTGCTAAGCTCAAGTGGCTGCCTATCAACATTCGCCGGAACTTTCATATCCTCTCCCTTTTGTACTCCATCCTCTTTGATCCATTTGCGCCTATTTATTTAAAAGAGAGATTTAAGTTTTGTAACAATGAGGTAAAATTCCTCAGGTCCAGTGGTAATTGTACTCTTCATGTTCCCTCTCGAAACACTTGTTACTATAGCCGTTCTTTCACTTCGGAAGCAGTGAGGCTTTGGAATTCTCTCTCCGTAGATGTCAGGAGAGCTCCAAATATTTATATTTTCAAACGTATGTTAAAGCGTCAGTTTCTGCATTCAATGTAATATAGTTTGCATTTGACTTTTCTTGTTTGTCTTAAATACTAATAATTAAAACAAGCTTCTGCTTTTAGATTAATTTTTGACGTCTAGTATTAAATGCCTTTGTATATTTTTAAGAGCACCATTAAACAGTATCTCTCTAAATCTTGTTCTATACTTTAGGGTTGCCTGGAAGAGATCGCTGCCTTGGCGATAAGGCCGCCTTTGTGTATCTTCTTAGTGTAAGTTATTTTAATGTATTTGTGATTTATTTGTATTTGGTGCACAATAAAGAGTTGTTGTATTGTATTGTAAAAAGCTGAAGAGTTTGATTTTTTTGCTACAATGTCTAAACGTGAGTTTCTGAAGATATCCCCGAAGGGTTAGTTGTGCCTAACTGCACTACCAGAGCGCTCACGACTAGGCGAAGACATCAAGTCTAATGTAGTAGATGACAATCCTGTAGCCAACCGGGCACTTATCCAATCCCGGGCAAGTGGCAGCGTTACTTTTTGTAGAAAATTGAAACTTCACAATTTCTATTTGTTTTTTTTTTGTTGCCCGGACCGGAAATCAAACCCAAGATCTCAAGAAGTCATACCGAAGACCGACGGTCAGACCTCAGAGACGATATGTATATTTCTAAAATTTCGAAAAAAAAATCCTTAACTTGCTATAGGTATATGCAGTTTATTTCACAGGAATTGCCGAAGTGCAAATAAAACTGTGGAGACAATAACGTATTCCTACTATTTATCTGAGGTGAAAGTAGAAAGGAGAAAGTGTATGTTCAGTTTTGACGGCAAAAAAGCTGAATTGATTTTAACATTTAAAAAAATTAGATGAAACTTTGGATAGCGATATAGACTACATTTTATCTTAAAATTTTAACGAGCAATGTTGGAGAGCTAAATATCAAATTAGCAGAAGCCGCGGGTAACAACTAGTTATCGATAAATTAAATATGTATATCCATAATAATAAAGTCAGTCTGCTAGTACATTTAAGCTGCACTAGCGAATCCGCGAGTCCAATATATTTGCCAAACACTTTATCAACAGTCAGAAGTGCTTATTGTACTTCTGTAGCAGACATAACGTGACTGGATCATTATCACTCGTGACTTATTAATTAATGACTTCCTATCATCTACATACATACACGTTTGAACTGCGCCAGAAGGTCATAGCGTGATATTATATAACCTTTAATTTTCCTCAAAAGATGAAGTATGCAACATAAATAAAAACAACTAATTTAAAAATAATTACTTATTTATAATATAATTATTAATTTAAGGCTTGGCACCGACTTCAAACCTATTAGTAAATAGCACCTTTAAATAATAGGTAGTATATAATTAATATTACATTTTTATTATTTTTTACTTTTTAGTTTTTAAGTTGTTTTTTATTAACATAGTTACTTTTATTTAATATTTTTTATGTAGTTTATTGCTAATATGATTTAATTTAATAAAAATAAACATCGGGATAGGTGACAGTAGATAAAAAAATGCTCATAATATAAAAACTAACGGGCCTACCTGAATCAAATTTTTATGGGACCAATTGGAACTTATTCCGCATCAAACAAAAAATAATTATGTAAATCGGTTCAGAAAACTTGGAGAAATCGGTGTACATACATAAAAAAACATACCGGCCGATTTTTTTTTATGATGTTAGAAGGCAAACAAGCAGACAGATTTCCTGATGGTAAGAAATTCACGCCGCCTAGAGACAGCAAAGGTGGTAATGGTGCGTTGCCAACCTGCGGCCGGGATGTTAGGCCTTGAGCAGAAGTAAGTTTACCGGCTACCTTAGCCTCCAAACCGAAATACGTCATAACATTGGTACCATCTAGTCCAGTGGTTCCTAACCTTTTCAATGTCACTACCCCTGTGAACAAGTATGGGAATTGAGTTTACCCCTACCAAATTTAAAATAATTCAATCACACAAATTAGAACAAAAATATCTTTATTAGGTGAGAAATTGCAAGTAACTAGTACATATAAATGTCACATTTAACTAGTGCGAGGGTTGATATTGCTTTGCATTCGCAAGTTTAACAATATTAGGTTCAGTTTCACTCAATGCGCATCTCATATCATGCTCCACATTCAGACGGTTTCTGGCTTTTGTTTTTAATGTAACAAGAGTCGAGAAACCAGTTTCACATCTGTAAGTTGTAGCAAATGGAATTGACATTTTTAAAGCTCTGTCAGCTATAATAGGGTATTCTGCAGCTGCTTTTCGCGAAAATATACCGAGTTTATTATTTTGAAAATCAACTTTCAATGTGTTATCCTCCCGTAGTCCAAGAAACTCTACTTTTGCTGACACATCTTCGTCCTTGAAAATATCGACGCCACTAGAAAATGGTCTTAAAATCCAGGAGTAGGACTCACGACTATTCATGTTTGAAAAATATTGCTGCAGTGAGTCTATCACAGCAGTTAAATGTTGAACCACGGAATTTTCAAACGTTATTTTGTCTTGTTTGGTATTAGCCAATTGCTCACTAAGTTGTGTGAACATTGACACATCGCCAGCTTGGACTCGATGTTGATAAAGTTCCAATTTGCGCAAAAAACTTGCGATTTTATCCTGCAACGTCAAAATATTTGTTTCGTTTCCTTGCAGTGAAATATTCAGACTATTAATTTCACTGAAAAAATCAGCAAGGTACGCCATTTTTGCTACAAATGTTTGGTCTTTAATTTTTGCACAATATTCTTTTTCTTTTTGGTTTTTCTGATTTTCAAAAAACAATCCAATTTCTTCTCGTAATTCGTAAACCCTACTTAGAACTTTACCTCTTGATAACCAATGTACCTCTGTATGATACAAAAGAGCGTTAAATGTAGTACCAACTTCATCGCACAAAACTTTGAATAATCTTGAGTTCGTAGCGCTGCCTCGAATATGATTAACAATTTTTACTATGTCACTCAACGTGCATAGCAAATCTGATGGAAGCGTCTTCACAGCCAAAGCGTAACGGTGAATCAAGCAATGATAGCCGAAAACTTGAGGAGCAACTTCTTTCACAAGTGCTTGAAATCCAGAACGGATGCCCATCATGGAAGGCACCCCGTCTGTGCAAACAGCAACCAGCTTCAACCAATCCAAGCCATTTTCCTCGATAAACTCTTTTAGTGTTTGAAATACGTCTTCGCCGCGGGTAGTAGTGGGCAAAGACTTGCAGAACAAATATTCCTCCTTTATATCATCACCTTTAACGTATCGTGTAAACACCAATAGTTGTGAACATGAAGCAACATCTGTGGACTCGTCCAACTGCAACGCATACATAGGACTTTTCTTTATTTCAGAAATAATGGTTGCTAGAATATCGGTACTCATTTCACAAATGCGACTTTGAACAGTAGTATTTGAGAGTGAGATTTGTTTAATCTTAGCTACATATTGCTCCCCAAAAACAAGTGATACTGCATCACACAACCAAGGTTTGATGAGGTCCTCTCCTATAGTGTGTGGTTTTTTATTAAGTGCAATTCGATAAGCTATTTTGTATGAAGCTTGAAGACACGATTCATTTGCTTTCTGTATATTACCAGAATCCAATCGAGAAGACTTCAGAATTTTCTCATTTTTCTTAAAAAAATCTATATTTTTATCTGTGAACTCCTTGTGAACTTTCTCAAAATGTTCTTTTAATTTGCCCGGTTTCATGCTTTCTGGATTAAGCACTTTATTACATAAAACACACTGAGGTTTTTCTATATTTTTGTCTATGATACTTGTAAAACCCCATTGTAGAAATGCTTCTTTATAGGCTCTTTTTGCTAGATGCAGGAGAAGCCATGTCAAAAATACCTGTAGGTACCTAAAACAAAAGTCAACAAATACGTATAATAAACTATAACAAATACATTACAATACATATTATGCAATAGAAACGCTGCTTACCTTTAAATTTAAACAATCCAAAAAATACTATTTTTGCGATACGGAACAAACAAAACGCGGGTTCTTCCTAAGTTTAGGTAATTCAAAATGAAACGAGCCGCTCGCGCTGCTTGCCACGATGAAGCCGTGTTTCACCCCTCCCACACCGCCGCTCACCCGCGGCGTCACTGTCAGCTGTGCGAAAGATAGCGCCGTGCTACCATATTATTATTTTGTTTATTATTTTAATATTTTTTGTGCCAACTCTGTTACCCCCCTAGAATTGCCGTTTTACCTCTGCGGGGGTAAATACCCCCAGGTTAGGAAACACTGATCTAGTCATATGTCACGGTGTTAGTGACGGTAAGTCTATGCTCGCCTTTTGCGAACTGCCTGGAAGGAAGGCAGATGGTCTATTCTGCAAAGGAGTCCGGACCAACACGGGGACCAACGCGTTTTTCTGAACTCGATTACAAATAGATTAGCTATTTTCAGACATTAGTGTTTTTATGTTCAGTAATCAGTATTAAAAACAATTCAACTTTTATCATTATGTATACAACGAATATGCAGTTTGTAATGTAAAATAACAACTTGTTTTTTGCCTAATGTTTTGCTGGTCTTGTGGTTTTTCCAACTTCACCGGACTTTAAACAGTTAATTGCTAAGTTTATATTAGACGTTTAAACGATAAGCGTTTTTTTTTATGGCGAAACCATATTTTATTTCGATTATTCAAGTGATAACTGCGTTTTAAAGACAAAGGCACGTACAACAGTATTAAAAGCAAATTAATAGAATTTTCCGTGAGCACTTATGTTCTGTGATAGACGCTATATTCATACTAATATTACATATGATTATATTATTATATTTTCCCCGTGTTGGTCCGGGCTCCTTTTTCCCCGTGTTGGTCCGGGCTCCTTTGTAGACCATCACCACCATAGACCATCTGCCTTCCTTGCCAGACAGCTCGTAAAAGGCGAGCATAGGCTTACCATCACTAACACCGTGACATCCGAATAGGTGGTAGAGTTTGGCAGCGACTCGCCCGGATTGGTACCACCGCCTTACCTATTCCTGCCGCCATACCGTCATGACGTGTTCCGTTTCGGAGGGTAAGATAGCCGGTAAACTTACTTTTGCTCCAGGCCTAGCAACCCGACCTCAGGTTGGCAACACACCATTACCACCTTTGGTGTCTCTAGGCGGCGTGAATTTCTTACCAACAGGAAATCCGTCTGCTTGTTATTGCTTCCTATAACATAAAAAAAATATGCAAAAGTCTGGCTATCTATCTGTCACTCTTTCACGGCTATTCCACAGATGATTTTGACGGAATCTGATATAGTCCAAGATCCCAGGACTGCCAGACGTCACGTAATTTCTGGCGGATCAAATGTGGACGATTGAGTAGTGTTAGTAGGTACTATGATCGTATGCCTACCTGCTAGCTTGGTCAAACGGCCAATTTCGAGGTATCAGGTAATCAAGGTACATAAAAACATTACTTACTTCACGTAGATTCTCATGGCTGATTTTCATATATGTTTTCGAGTGTATAGTTAAAAATAAATCGTCAATACTCCCAGACACTTTCCGTCGGCCGTATTGTTTGGCAGACGCCTTAAGGGTCTCAAAATAATTAGTTAACTTCACGTAAATTCTGACGCTCCATTTTTATATAAGTTCATCTGACAACTATTTTAAAACCTTTGACAAGAAGACAGACCGATCCAAGGGGCCAATCGTCCTCTAAACTAAATTTTAATATCTCTGTGAGTGAGAGCGCGAGAGCATTATCTAGGCGCATGAGACTGAGTGAGACCGACTGCGCTGTTAAGGGCATGAAAATTACTTGAACAGATATTTTATAATTTTTAGAACTTTTGTTGACAAGTAAATTATGGCAACGAAAACATATTTGAAAATCAGCCATGAGAATTTACGTGAAGTAAGTAATGTTTTTATGTACCTTGATTACCTGATACCTGGAAATTGGCCGTTTGACCAAGCTAGCAGGTAGGCATACGATCATAGTACCTACTAACACTACTCAATCGTCCACATTTGATCCGTCAGAAATTACGTACGTGTGGCGGCCCTGGGATCTTGCTCTAATATGGTTCCTGCTTTGGAATCAACTCCCAAGTATTAAAATAGAGGATGAAAATTGGTACGAAAATCACAACTATTCTATAACGACGAAGACAGGGCAAACAGCTAGAATATGCTTATAATAAAAAAAATAATAGAAGAGTAAATTCTGTACATTGGAGGTGTTTTAAAAAAAATAGGGCAAAACTAAACGACTAAAAAGAGCAGCAAAAGTTATGTCTGTGTCTTATTAAGATTCACACCGATTCTACAAAACAGATCGTCATAAAATTTGGCTGGTCAGTACTTTATGTTCCAAGGAATTCTGCTATTCAAAAACTAAACATATTTTACATGTACGCTATCTTTTTCAAATTGAAGAAAAACAAAAGAGATGGAACTAGGTAGTCTATTCTACAAAGGAGCCCGGACCAACACGGGGTAAAGCTCGAAGCAAAGTAACAGAAGCAGACATAAGGAAACGGCACTCTAACCTCCGCGATTATTTAGAATCAGAAAATGCGTTAGATATACTGGATCATCCTGGCAGAATAATTAATTGTGTTGAAGTAGGGTTTCAAACGGTCTTATCCTAGGACCAAAAGGAATGAAACATCTATACCAAAACTCAAAAGAAAACATAACGGTATTGGGAACATTTTCCGCATCTGGAAAAAGTTTGCCACCAGCTGTTGTCTACCCATATGAGCGGATTTCTTAAGATATAGTCATAAATGTCAATCAGGAATTATCAGTTAGGAAGTCAAAAAAATTATGGATAACTTGCAGAGTTCAGCAACTTCAGCATTCCATTGTGGTCTATTTGGTGTAATAAATTTTGTATATGAAACTGTAGTTTTTAATTTACTGGTCAACTACTAAATCCTAAAAGGTCATACACTAACTCCCTCTGTTCAACTATAGGCACAAACGTAGGATTTTGATTTCAATATTAAATAAATAAATAATAGAAGAACTAAGTTAATCTTTTATAGGTTACTTTTGATAAACAACTAATTCTGAATGTACGTAAAAATATTTAACCCGAAATCTCATCTCGTTATCAAGAAATTAATATGTTAGTAACAAAATCGGTCTTAATTGGTCAACTACTGGTACGTTCACCCTTACGTGTTAGATTAGTCGGAACATGTCGATTAGTGACGTTTTTAATAAGCGTTTTCCGGGGAACAGAGGTCCACTCAGAGGATTAAAATTATGTAGAAATGTCACGTACCTCATGTCAAAGCTAAACTTTTTTTGTCTCTTTCTATTACTACCAGGAAAATGAAATAGCGATGACTTAAAATTAGTTTAGTGGGTGCGAAATAAAATTACCACCAGGCTACTTTTTATCCCGCTCACTAAAGCAGTTAACGTGTGAGAGGGGTAAAAGTCATAATGTAAACTGGACCATAAATAATTAAATATTAATCCGATTTAATTTATTCGTTTTAAGGGTCATAGAAAATAAGTTTACTGATTGTCCCGTACTTTTTCCCAAGTTACAAGCTTTAGTGTTTAGAAATAATAGACCTGGTGGTAATTCTGCTGTTTACAAACTAAACTTATTAAAGATGCATGCTATCTCTTTCGAATGAAACAAAAACAAAAAAGATAGAACGTTTAAGACGTGTCAGATTAGTAAGGACATGTCAAATTATGATGTTTTTAATCCACGTTTTCCGAGTGATCGATTAAACGTCTGTAGAAATGACGCGGACGATTTAATTTGACAGCACTAAAAGTGTTTTGTCTCTTTCTGTTGAAAGAAGATAGCGATAACTTAAAATTAGTTTAGTGAGAGCGCAACAAAATACGTAATTATAATAAGTAATATTTAAACTGACCAAATAACTGGAAATTCGGAATGTATACATACATATCTTCATGTCAAGTCGCTCTGTAGGACAGTGCTAAGGGCGGGCTAATCTATACTTATGTGTAGGTATATTTTAAATGCAGTTTCTTACCGTATTATTAATAAACATAGAAATGCAGTAAAGTTAAGTTGGTATTACAGTTTGTATCAGTGTAATAATCTACGATAGGAGGTTGCACCTTAGAGTACTTCAGTTCATGTTCATTAAAAAGTTTTAGATTTAACAAGCATTATTTATATATCTAATTTTAAAAAAAATATATCAATATAACGGTAGCGGCTTTCGTATAGTGTAAGCGAAAGAAAATCTAGGTAGTGTAGTTGAAAATTATTATTCATCTTATGTGTGGATAGACGAGGTACACATACTTGTTCATGTCTTTACCAGGAAATGTTGTGTGTCTTCTATAGAAAAATAAAATTTAACTAAGATATTTGAAAGAAGAATAACTTACCACTAGATCTAAGAAGAACTTGATGTTCTAGAAGCACACACGTAAATAATTGAACTACACACTCCACACCTAGAGCTCCAAACATTATACGCAACGGGTAGTCAAGTAGGGGTAACTCTTCTGGGAAATTTGGCATTCTTATCACCTGAAACAACATATAAAAAGATACACAGTTCTGCCTTACGAAGTCTTAACTGATTTCTAATTATCTCTATTATCTTGTAACGAAAATATAGTAACAAAATTAAATGCTATTATACTGATCAAAAATATCCATAATGTAAGCGTGAACAATTTCGATCACCTTTTAAAACAACAAATTCCGCATCAAATTCAGCCCATTCGTTTAGGATTTATGATGTCACAGACACGCACATACACACAAGTCAAACTTATAACACCCCTAATTTACATTTGGTGCTTAAAAAACACGCGAAACACATGTGGTATTGTCATTATAGTCAGCGTTATGACAATAATGACGACAAGAGAATGAGGATCAGAAATACATTTATTCACTTGAACCATACAAGTAGTATTTGTGCGCGTCGACATTTTTTTAAACTACCACCGGATCGGAACGCGGCCACACACTGAGAAGATCCGGAGAAAGAAACTCAGCGGGCTTGTCTTTTCTAAATAACAATAATTACAATATAAGATTAAAAATATAAATTACAATCTTACTTTAACTTAAATCTACCTTACGACGCCCCCAACTAATTCAGAATATCTATTTTTCTACAGCACTATATCGAATAGTATTTTATAAGATGCCGTGCACTGCTCAAGGGTCGTCATGACCCCAATCATCCACTCTTGGTTCACACACAACATTTCTATACACATTTTGTCTACATCTTTGAACATGTTCGTTAACAGCTATGCAAGTTTCTATGCGTGTGCAACAAAAAAAGTAACTTTATTTAACTAACTTCGAGAGGAGGAGCAGGTTCCATGTTCGATTAATATTTTCAACTTTTATGTTAATCGATTTCTCCATAATTTTAAACCGGTTTATTTTTTTTTATTTGAAAGAGCGCGCCTATGTCAGAGGTCTAGAGACCACCAAGTCTGGATCTGATGAAATCCCGCGGAAATCGAGAAATATACTTAATTTTTGTGTACATTGCTGATTTGCTTATTGGAATCGAAGTCAGTATTTTGCACTTTTACTGCGTTTAAATTATGTTTAAAAAAAAGATAGCATTAATAAAAAATACGATTGGATGGTGTTAAACAAAATTAAAGCTTATTCAATTTTTTTGGCATTTGGTTAAAGTTCCACATATCGATAGCTATAAATTAAATTAGTAACTACCAATATTAATAACCAATAAAAAATATAAGCCTGCTAGAGTAGTAAGTTTTGTTGCGAAGGCATTTTTGTTAGTTATTGAAAAATAATAGCGTTTACCAGGCAACTGATTCAAATTAGCACGATATCTTATTTTAGATAGGTAATTATTAATATTAGCCGATAATAAACACTGTAAGTAACTCAAGTTTGACGAAGCGTAGCATCAAGGTCGTTGTCGGAGGTATGTGCTCGGAATCCAAGCTTATCAATGTTGGTATTCCCCAACGCTGTGTGATTCCTCCTACTCTGTTTCTTCTGCATATCAATTAGTAACACTCATTGCTATGCAGACGACACTACTGGGTAAATTATACTTTGGCCGACAAAATATATGTCTTCATCTCATCGAGAGCCGGAACCAACTTGTGTCTAAAGTTGACAATCTTTTGTCTGAAATTTCGTTTTGTGGCCAGCAAAATCTGGTGCAATTTAACCCTAGTAAGACACAAGGTTGCGCGTTTTCCGCTAAAAAGATTCCCTTTGTCGCATCTCCTCGATTTGAGAGCATTTCCCTAACCGCCACAGTCTGCATTGGTATACTCGACGTTGACATTTCGAGTGATGTTCAATTTCGTAGTCAGTTGGAGGAGAAGGCTAAAATAGCCACTAAAAACTTGGTGTGCTCAGTAAAGCGAGGCAGTATTTTAAGCCGCCTATCGCTTTACAATGCGTAAAATCGGCCTTATATGGAGTACTGGCCTATTTCCTATCGCCGGACCGCTAGACCACAGAGGCGAACTCCATTGGGTCAATTTTTACAAGTGCTACTACTGGTACTTTATTTAACAGACATGAGGAATAGTAAACTTACAATAAAATAATCTTATCAAGCACCCGGCGCTTTTCGCGCACGCCGGCGCGTAATCATTCATTTTTCATTTGAACTTATAAAACTTATTTTCTATTTTTTTAGTTCAGCTAGTTAGTTTGTTAGTTTTTTAAACTATTATTTACTATATACATATAAGATATAATATAAATAAAAATATCTATGAAACAAATAACTCTACAGTATACATGTAACAACATGGGTAGACCCACAGATAAGGCATCCCTTATTTCTAACTGAATTCAATAATGCAGAGTTTATCAATTCCAATGTATGTTTTTATGTACCTTGATACTTGATTCAGGGCATCCATTCCCTAAACAAAATCCAAGCTAGGGAATGATGCCCAAACAAATTTGGAGATATGTTAAGTTAAATCCTATTTATATTATAAATGCGAAAGTTTGTCTGTTTGTAACTCTGCTTGTAAAAAAAAATGTTTGTTACTCTTTCACGCAAAAACTGCTAAACCGATTTTCATGAAATTTGGTACAGGCATAGAGGGTAACTTGGATTAACATATAGGATAGTTTTCATCCCGAAGTAATGTTCCTGTGAGAATATGAGCACACCGAGTATGCTGAAATCAGACCCAAAACCAAAAAAAAAACAATTTCATCCACACAATTAAATGGTTGTATAAAATTAGTAATTCTTCGAAAATTATTTAGAATTGTTTTTTTTTATTCTGGAAGCTGGTCTAGCACAGTGGTTCTCAAACTTTTTTAAAGACTGAACCCTTTTGGGAAGCGAGATACTTGAACTCTACAATAAAACAATTGTTTTTATAAGTGTATTCTTTATAAATCAGAATAATAAAAGTACAATGTAACAATTACTAATTATTATTTACTTCACCAATTGCCAAGGACAATAATTGAAAACATTAAAGAAGAAAAAAATCTAACTAGTGGGAGGTATGAAACTGTTTTTTATTTTTCATCAATTGGTTGATATCAGGTTTGATGGAAGAAAGTTGGAGTCTCATATCAGCTTCAGCGTCCAGTCTATTGCGATATTTTGTTTTCGTGGCTGCGTAGGTAGAGAATCCTGTTTCGCACAAATATGTAGTTGGGAACGGGAGAAGAATATCCAGAGCTATTTGGCCAAGCATTGCATATTCATCTAGGATTTTGCACCAAAAATCATTGAGAGGCGTCGTTGTGAACAGTGACTCCATACTTGTGTCTGATGACATTTCTAAAAGAGATTCATATATCTCGTTTGACATGTTTTCAGGCTTTTCCAAGTTGGGTATAAAAGGATTATTAATCCATGAATTCACTTTAATTGTTGTATTGTGTTCTTCGGGAAAATACTTTTCAAAAGATGCGCGCATCGAACTGAGATATTGGACCAATTCTTCAAACACATCATCTTCAAACATTTCTGAATCGTTTTCGCTAACAAACTAACTGAGTAACGTAAAACTTTCTACTCGTATTTCTTTCTTACCAATGCAAATGATCCAAAAATCTAATTTTCTTTTAAAAGCAGTTATTTTATTATAGGCCTGAAACACTGTTGTCTGTTTAGCTTGCAACGATAAATTCAATTCGTTAAGTTTTTGAAAGATATCCGCCATAAAAGCCAATCGGAACAACCAAGTTTTATCATACAAACGGTCCTTCAAATTAAAAGAAGTATCTGCTGCAAGAAACATTTGTAACTCGGCTCTAAGTTTAAATAGCCTTGTTAAAGTTTTACCCCGAGACAGCCATCGCACTTCTGTATGGAGCAGCAGTGTTTTGTGTTTGCTGCCATAATCTTCACACAATAATGAGAACAATCGGGATTGTAGTGGTCGTGATTTGATAAAATTAATTATTTTTACCGCTTCATCCATAACTAATTTTAGATTTGACGGCATTTGCTTCATCGCAAGTGCTTGTCTATGCAGAATACAATGACTGGAATGCGCTTTATT
>NJDD01002213.1:148696-168146 GCA_002245505.1 Calephelis nemesis | reverse complement strand
AAAATGTGTTTTCAATAATTTCGTAATGACGCGCTTGCCGCGTCATTGGCCTCCTTAAAGGTTTCTTCATGACGCGCTAGGTGCGTCATCGGCCAGGAATCGGTTAATGAGTAAATGAAAAAATTTTTATAGAACCATTTCGGGGGTACCATTAACAAAGAATTAAGTATCAGAACTTAGATTTTACACTTTACCATTTAAAAATATACATGTTGAATTGAGTTTTTTTTCCTACAAGTTGTTAGTTTAAAAAAATGTACTCACTACTGGTACTGGATCTAAATGTGGCTCGGAGGGTGGCACATATAACCGCAAGGCTTGGCCGGGCAATGGCACAGGTACTTCATAAAGAAAATTATAAACATATGACTCTGGACTAAGTCCAGGTCCAGGTTGTCTTGGCAGAGACCTGCAAAATTTTAAATTATTTACTAAACTGTTTAAGATAAAGGGTTCATAATACTTTCAATATTAATTGAACAGAAGTCATTTTTATAGGGTATTTTTACAATTTTTTAAGGCATATTGACGATTCTGCTACACTGATGTAGCATGGAACCCTGATATTACTTACTACTATTAGTAGTTGAAATGCAATGGGTATAGTAGCATGTCTTACTACTCAGCTGTAGATGGTTGCCTATCTTTCATAGTGAAAGTTGAACTTGCACAGTTCACATTACCATTTGTGAGGTTCTTGCAGACTAAAAATAAAACTTCCTAATGCATTTTTTATAAATCATCAAAGCATATAACTAGCAATTGCTCACAACTTTGTCCACAAGTTGAACTAATTTTTTCATGGTTAATGATGGGAATGAATGATTTTTCTCACATGTTTTTAAATGTTGACCTGGGCTTGATAGAATAATATTTAAAAAATCATGTGCAGATTGGTTTTATTATATTGACAGATTCATTTAGTTTGCAAAAAAGCTGCTGTTTTCTATTAATCTTTAAACAACAACATTTATTTTTGTAACTATTATGTTGCATATTTTATTATCACAACACACAAATATCAAATTAATAGGTTATGAGTGCAAATGTAATACAAAAAATTACTAAATTACTCAATGACTTTGCTTCGGCATTAGTGTACAGTAAAAAATAGTAAAATTCTTCCTGCAATACATGTAGAAGCACACTGTTTATAAAATTAACTCGGGTAAATTAAAAGCTTTATATTTTACTTACCTAAATAAGTTTTCTAAAAACATTTGTGCTACTCTAACAAAGGGATATTGGCATAGCAGGGCAATACTTTTGGCTACATAAAGTTTATCTTTGGTTATATCATAATAGGTAAGAGCAGCTCCTGTATGTGGCGCCAGTTTAAATGAACGTGGCAGAGATCTGGAACTTTCTTTACCACTACTTTTTCGGTGGCCTGGAGGAGTTTGTCCACTTGATAATTCGGTAATATACATTGTCTGTAAAACAAAGAAAAATGATTTAATGTACGGTGTATGATGGGAAGCAGATAAACTAATTTATACAAAAGGCTACAGATCCTAGCTTTAGGTTTATAATTCATGAACACTCTTGATAAATAGAAATATACACCATATATGTCTTATAATCATTTAATGCTTGTTTGCTTTCCTATAATATAAAAATAATAAATTTGGAAGAAACACAAATCTTTAATCATATAACGTCTTTTGGTAACGTGGTGGCATTTTCATTTAAAAATTAATTGATAATTAATTAGAGTTTGTTGGTGTTAGAAGTGGAAAAATATTTTTCAAAAAAAGAAAAACTAAAATTCACATAACCTTAATAAAAAAAATTTGCTTTTATGCTTATTACCCAGAAACAAAACAAACAGATATATTTATAGGAATAAGACAGACATAATTAACTAATACTTATTAATAACTTTACAGCCATACCTTTTTAAAAAAAATACATGATACTGTACCTGGAGTGTGTGCATTGCGCTGCATATATTTCTATTTCTAACTTCTTCATAAAAGGTAAGACTGAATCCATAATATCTAGATGCATTTTCTTTCGTGACAACAAAACTATGAAACTTTGGTTCTAATGAATACTTTTGAGTTTTAAACTGTAAACCAGCTGGCAAACATAGCTAGAAGAATATAAACATTGTATTTAAAATTAGCAATTATAATTAATTCACATGTTCATTTAAAGCAGTAATTTTCATTTAAATAAAGTGGTTCAAATCTTGACTAATCTATTAGCATTAATATTTCATCTTACATAACAGACTTTTATTTAAATATCTGATATTAATTAAATACTACTTCTATATTATACTTACTTATTTTTATCTTAAAACAATGACAAACCAAAACCACAATTTCTATAGGATTTCATGGAATAACAAAGGTTCAGGGAGAAGTGATTTTTGTCACAACTTTGTTGTTATGATTTACCATTAACATCTTTGAAGTTGAACATAGACAATGTGGTTTCTTATCAACGGCTAATTCCTCTGCTTGTTTGCATAAACAAAGGTCCCTTAAGGTTTTCTCAGTAAGTGGCAGGAATACATCATAAAAAGTACATTTTAAATAATTTGGTATTGTTATCTGTGAATTATGGTGACATAGATAAGTTTCATTTCTTTAATGTCTGTGCTCAGAGACTTCAATTAACATTTGATATATACTTAGTTAAATCACAATTTTGTATTGACAGACTTTATAAAATATAACCAACATTTCTGAGTGTGGGTGTAAGATTGAGGACCAGGACTGACTAAAACACAGTTAAGTTTTATTTCTAAATCCATAAAATATCACCATGTGAATCTTTGTTATAAAATGTAGTAGCTAAATACTAACCATACATACTGCATGCTCATCAAATGGATTGCTGTGGATATTATCAGGGTAGTGAGCCAAAACCTTCCCTTTATAAGAACGATCAAGCGGGGATATGTGTAAGTTGTCACCTAAAATATCAAACAATATTTAAGTAGTACCATATTGGAGTAATGATTATTCTTTGTAATTGTTAGACTTGATAATTTAGTTACCACTGAGTGCATCCGTTTCTAATCCAGAATCAAAGTCGAGGCCACATATTACAAAATAATCCGCGAATCTACATCCGACAGAGAAATCTGAAGCTGACATAGTCATATTATCGACCCGTTGGATGGTTACTTGAGATACTTTCTCTTTGTCATGCGAACTTTTATTTTTTGCTTTACCATTGTTTACGCATTGGTGAATTACAGACGATATATATGTTCACTATTAATGCAAAAGTTGTTAATTCAAAACATTGTTCAAATTAGGATGTGCAAATGCCATCAAGATAAAATTAAAATTCTAAACTTTAGAGAACATACCACCAATACACACAAACAAATGGCAACTGACATTTGTGAATTGACACTTGACAGGTAAGTGAAAAATGAATGGATTGGCTGTTCCAGTGTTACCAGATCGTTTAAAAACAGCGTTGTTCTAAAATACATAATATAATAATAAAAACACAGTATATTTTCAAATAAAAATACAATATTTTAAAACATTTATTTTTAAAGCACTTAAGACGACATTTTAAACCCCCGACGGATAGAGAGGTATGTCATACATTTTTCGTATGTTTGTAAGTGCGTCTGTGTATGTGTGAGTGTGTTCGTCTTTGTGGTATCATAGCTCATAATCAACTGGACTGATTACTTTACGTTTTTTTTCAAATCGGGCGTCGTTCGTCATGAATAGTTTTTGTAGGATGATGGAGATATATAACTGTTTAGGTATTCCAAGATTAAATTAAAATTTTTAAGTTTATGATTATCTTGGCACTTTAATATTATTAATTTAGCAGAGCACCCTGGTTTTAAATTTTGAAGTTCTATATAATTGAACAGGTGATCACCTGAAAAATGATCAGTAGGTTAAGCAATACTTATTATGGAAAATGTTGGTACATACGGGTTACAAAAGTTGAACTACATTTTAATAAAATACTTTAACATGTAGTGTACTTAGATTCTGATTACAATCGTAATAACAATAAGTTAAATTTACATAGCTTATTTCTTTCTATCCCAATAGTTTAACAATGGAACAGTCCTCATCGTCATAAGGGAAACACAGACACGTTTTTTCATATACAATGTACAAGCGTTAAGACTATTGACTGCAGGACTATGTGCAGTAATATTATACAAACAGTATTACCGCTGCTTTAACTAATCCTGTCTTCATGGCAACAATGTTCACATGGTTGTGCTACGGCTTGATGAACATTAACATAATAACATGAGATTAAATACCAAACCCTTAAAAGCTAAAAGCTACATCGACGAATATGATATTTTTATAGAGGACATTTTTTCTATTATCGGCAACTTCAGCTGATTCGCTGTCAATAAAAATACAAGAAACTGCGAAATAAAATTCCGAAACAAGTTGCTCTTTTGGTATCAGCGTATCACTTGCTCTTTCCGTCATAAACCAACTTATCATTTATCACATACAAATATTTTCACGCTAAGTTCCTTGTGAATTAGACTGAGAGTATATTGTGTCAAGTGTCGCGTTGCTAAAAGTTAACATCAACCAAATTCTAAAGGGGAGAAATAAACAGCAACCTCCTGGCACTTTGTTTTTATTCATCACCTTACCTTAACCTAAGAACCAGTCGTATAATACAGACTGATAAAACCAAGCCTTTATTAAGACAAATATCTAAGATGCATTATAACTTTTTCTTTGTTTTGTGGCAAATATTGAACTAAGCTTAACTGACCAATCACCACATATTATAATATGTTGTGATAGAGCCAATCATGAAAAATCTGCTAGGTACCAAAGTGGTTAAACATTTTGTTTCAGGTTCACAACGGGCTAAAGGTATGAAAAATGAATATCCTTTTAATAGTTGTATATATTATATAACACTGGCCCACGTGGTTCTTGTTTCCTTCTGTTTTTTTCTCATATTGGGTATTTCTTGGTCCTAACTATAAATAAAATACTGTGAGATTGCCAACAACTTTACAATAGGGAATAACTTTTGACTACTTTACGTTTTACTATTTCGACCGAATAAAAAGAAAAAGCATGAAACATATCTGAACAAAATATTTATTAAACACTATCAAATGATATTTTATATGATCTTCTTGTTAAACGACATTAGGTATATCTCGTGTTGAGCCAATATGTGGGTCATATCTTCGGGGACATCCATAAAAATCCCTGTGACGTCACATTATAAAATACTAGGACACGAAACTTATACATGAATTTTATAGTGTCGATTTATACATATTTAAAAGATCGTGTAGCATATGTGGCCTTATTATTCCTCATATAAAGCCGCTTATCAACACAAGCAGATATATAAAATAAAAGAGATGTTAATACCTATCGCAAATATTCATCCTCAAAAAATTGTGGCTAGACGTGCCTGAGAAATTCTTTGTTTAATGAATGATGACGATGCTTTATGGATGGAAGAAAATGATGTCGACATTAAGGATGTTCCTAACGTTCAAATTCAGAATGAAAATGCAATGCCTGATTTACCAGTGATAGCTAATATAAAAGAGTGGATACAAAGTCCATGGACACTAGATGATTGAGTTTCGTATTTTCAATTAACATTAATTAGTTGCTTATTGTTTCCTTACTAGTCGCTTATTCTATTTGTTATCAGTAGTTTTTGACTTTATATTGATTTTTTTAAAGATTATTTAATAAAAATACGTCAAAAATGAAAATAACTGTTTTCTTTTGACTGTTTTTAGATACATGCATAAGTTTGAAAAATGTGTGATGTCAAGGAATTGAATGAATTGAAGGAGGGGGGGAGCGGCCGAAAAGTACTAAAATTCGCGTGACATAATTTATTGATATCCCCTTCCCTGATATAGTTCTTCCATTGTCCAAAGATCCTGATCAAATATTTCACCCTGCTTCTTACTAAAATCACCCAAATATTATGGAAATCGGTCTAAATGAGATTGTACGTAGTAAACTACTAAGTCTTGCAAATTAAGGCTTCACATGGTAGTCAGATTTCTTAACTCAAAACATATGAATCCCAAGGTTCCACTTCAGTCATTGATTCGACCAAATTTGGGTCTTTTACGACTTGTCTAATGTATGGCCTATCAAAAATACCTGCTTTCAATTTTCATTGCATAAACTTTGAAAGTTGCGTGAATGAAAATTAAAACATTCTCCATATTTTGTCAAGTGTATTTAGATTAAGCAGACAACATCTTGTTGAAAAAGCCATATCGAAATCGACAGCAAAATGTGTTCTAGTGCCGAAAAAAACAAAAATCTAAATCAAAATAGTAGATGAGAGTATCTATAACTATAACTCAAAAAACAAAATCTGTAAGAGAAAAATGATTGCCGTATTTGATAAATTTGAGATAGAAACAAAAAAAAAGCTAATTAGGAAACAACCAATTTATTTTTTTGGTAGGTAACCAGTGCAATATTATGTACTTGCTACTTTGTTAAGTGACATCAAAATACTTTTAGAAAGAGAGAGTTGTAAATTAGAGTGAGTCAGCAATATTTGGAAATTGACACAGTTTGTTATTATTTTAAAAGTATAACCTCCAGTATAGTTGTTTGTTATATCTCGTCCAGACATACATGGTCCTTTGATTGCAATATCTATTAGTTCTAATCTGAGGCGAATACCTACAAATAAAACTATAATTGTTTTATTTAATTAGAAGGTGTCATATACCTGATTTTATGAAAATAAATAATTCTAGAAACTATCACACTTCATATTTTTAAATGAAGAAATACTTTACTGTTTTACGTATCACTTATTCTTTATTGTTTTATAAATAGCCTATAGGTTTCGCTTTTGACAGCTTCATCAGGGCTAGAACTTAAATTACTTCATTTAAAAATATGAATATTTGGAAGTTTTACCAAGCGCCGACGATTGAAAATATCAAATATACTATCACACTTATTACAAATACAGTAGCTACTACAGGATTGGTAAAGATGCCTAGAATTTTGTATTTATATTAAAGAGATAACAGATCCCAATAGTTTGTAAAATATTTTTCCAATATGTAAGCTACCTACTTGCACTATATGTATCAGTGCAAAATTAATCCATACTCTATTTTAGTAATTTTAATAGTGTTTAATAGTTCTTATTAGTATGACAACACTGAACAAAACTCAAAATTAAAAATGTCACATACTGTCAGACTCAGACAGTGTCTCCAACTATACCGTAATTACGGTAAACATACCGTAATTTTGCTGTCTATACATAGCATATGTGCTACGGTATACAAAGCTACCGTAATTTGAGATTTACTCATTTTCATACTCGAAAAAATAGATAATCAATATGTCAACACTGAATAACAGTAAAATGAGTGCTTCACTACGATTTCCGCTATGATGATGATTGGGGAATCCCCGTCATATTTTCCCAGTTCGTTCGTTCAAAATCTAACCAAATATAATAGGACCGTCCTGTCAAAAATTGAAACTCCCAAATTGTTACAAGAACAACAAAATATAGATGACCAGTGGCGACGATTACCAATTTTGAAAGAAAATAACCCTTCGCTGGATACCAACAATCCTTCTGATATATTTTGGCATCAGGTATATTCTACATTCACTATTTCATAATAACATTATTAGGAACTAATAAAACAAGTTAATACAGTTCATTTTAATTTTTAGTTAAGTCAACTACAAGATAGAGATGGAACTAAGCCATTTGCAAGCCTGGCTAACTTTATGATAGAAATATTATGCCTACCGCACTTTAACGCTGACTGCGAAAGAGTGTATAGTCAGGTTAATAATATGAAAACTGATAAAAGGAGCTAACTTAAAACAAAAACTATCACAGGAAATTTACTAGCCGAACAGTGTATAAAAAGACAAGGCAAAAATTGTGTTGATTTTGAGCCACAGAATAAAATGATGAATATGATGAACGCTTCAATATATAAAAGTATAAATGAAAAATAAATATGTATATAAATGGCTTTTTTTTAATTAATATAGTTATAAGGTAATTCTACCGTAGTTTTCATAATGGTCATACCGTAGTATACCGTATTTTTTATCTGGTAATACCGTAGTTTGACAAGAGTCAGTTGGAGACACTGGACTCAGACGTCAGTTTTATTTTGTTTGTATGAGAGTGTAGGTAGGTAGGTAGCGGTTCTTGTGTTAATTTAATTGATTTTTGAATAGTTTTGAATGATTTCGAAGTCTGTTTCTCTAAGTAGGTGCTACTAACTAGTATTTATTTTGTAATACTGTTTTTTACATTACCATTACCTACTGCTGTCAAATTATCTGCATCTAGAGGTAAAATAGTTTGATTATTTAAATTTTAAAATATTTTTCGGAATGATCAGCTTCGTGTTTATTGTACTGCTTTTATTTTTTGTCTTTCATTAATAAAAATACTAAATGAGAACCCAAAACAGTGGAGTGATTTGTTGACCTCACCCAAGGCTTTTTTGAAGTTCAATTTTCCTCATTATTTGCGGAAGATGTGCAAGTTATAACTCATTCGTGATATTGTTATATCGAAGGTTACCGGAATATGGCTGTATGATTGACAAAACTGTGTTGCATTCATAAGTTTTAGTCTGATTTTATTTTATAATATACTTATTAACAATTGTCAGCATAATATTACTTGAGTTTTTTGTCGCGTTTGTTTGAGTTTTTGTAAACTAAAAAGATGTTTCCTTTAGCATGCAAAACCAGATTACCGGAAGATTTTTAGAAACTAACCCCCTGCTGTCATCTAACCCCCTGCTGTCATATTGAGTGTTAATATGTTTGTCATCCAGCTTAACTCATTGAAGCTTGATATTTTTTTGTGTACCTCTTGGTAAAAAAAGGATTTGCTTTTTATCAAAAATGAAACCTATATGTTTTATTAATTTAGGGAAGATATTATTTGTTGTAAAGTAAATAAGACACTGTTACCAATATCTTCAACCTAGTGGATATAAAAAAAGGCTAGATAATGTGAAAACTCTCAGTTCTTCTCCCTAGAAATTAATTTTTAAATATCATAACTTACATGAGCAAAATAATATTTTTTTCAATGTTTATGAAACCTTGGAAAATTTGTTTTAAATTTGAATTTAATAATTAAAACATCAAATCCAAATCCAAAAGTAAGGGCAAATGTATGTGAAGAAATGATTTTATTCACCATTCAAACATATTTGCCTCACAAAAGTTAAGTCTAATAATTAGTTATTGCCTAAATACTTTTTTCAAAATGAATCTTAATTGAGATTTCATTGCAATCTTTAGATACACATGCAATAAAACAATTAAGCAACTGAAACACCATAAAACATAGGAACCACATGAACATGCAGTAATTTTTACAATAGAATAATTTTAATAATTTTAAATATTTTGTTTCAGAATGCTTCGAGGAAGATTAAAACACATCTTACATTGCATTTTATTTATATCTTTCATATTTGCATTCTTAGTTTTTGCTGGTGCAATAATTCTAGATGACAAAGAAAAACCTTATATTGAACCATTGGAAGCTTATGGCCTATATGGATCGCTTATATTATACATTCTTAGGCTCCTAACTCTATTGACAATACCTCAAGTTTTGTGTAATTTCTGTGGATTATTATTTTTTAATGTATTCCCTGGGAAAGTTAAGTTAAAAGGATCTCCATTACTTGCTCCATTTATTTGTATAAGGATAGTGACCAGAGGTGATTTTCCTAAACTAGTTCGTGACAATGTAACAAGGAACATGAATAAATGCATTGATGTTGGAATGGAGAATTTTATGATTGAAGTGGTTACTGATAAGGCAATAAATTTACCAACACATAGGCGAGTTCGGGAAGTTGTCGTGCCTATGGAGTACAAAACTAAAACTGGTGCATTATTTAAGTCAAGAGCCTTACAATATTGTTTAGAAGATAATGTTAATATATTGGCTGAGACTGATTGGATTGTTCATTTAGATGAAGAAACATTGTTGACTGAGAATTCCGTGCGTGGTATACTAAATTTCGTATTAGATGGGCAGCACCAATTTGGACAAGGTCTAATCACTTATGCCAATGAACAGATTGTAAATTGGCTAACAACGTTGGCTGACAGTTACCGTGTGGCTGATGATATGGGAAAATTAAGATTTCAATTTTACATGTTTCATAAACCACTTTTCAGTTGGAAAGGCTCATACGTAGTCACACAAGTATGTATACTTATATTGTCTTGCAAAATTTTTTATTAAACTCTTTTGTGGGGTAAATAAGATGCAATTCTAATGCAACAAAGAAGCAACAATCAAAAGGTAAAGAATGTGGAGGAATCCATCCAGGTCTACTAGGATCGTAATGTTTGGCACTCGATACTCTCTGTCTACTCCATAAGGGGCTTGGTGTGAAGATATGTATGTAAGACATAGCAGTAAGAGTCAATAAGTACAATCTTAGATGAGTTTATTGGTAAAGAATTATGTCGTTTAGCTTATGTTTGAAGAAAACCTTAATTTATATTTTTTTTAATATGATCTGGTCGCAAAAAAATCTGTGGCTTATATCTATCTATGACAACATAGATGTAGGTGATAGAGACCTATCTTGTGGCTGAAGTGTAAGGCCAATTGTGTGTCATTTTGGTGGCAGATATGGGTAAGGTGGTTGGTACCAGGACACAGGTTTTTATTATTATTATTAATGTGAACAGAAGGGATATTCAAACAAACATGAATGTTTTAAGTATAGGCAGCAATTAAGCAAGTAAATTTCAAGATTGTATATAATTTTCATACCTATAGGCTCTGAAGGCTTCAAGCTGGAGAACAAACAATGGGCAAGGTGCTTAAACCAATCTTTACAAGACTTCCACCTAGTCTAACTGACTGAACTAGTAATATAATTCAGTGATATAAATTAATAGATTATTCTCTTAATCCAAAAGATTTCAATTTTGGACATAGATCAAATCCCTAAAGATGTGAACATATCACTTTTGATTCCTAAAATTTATCTTGAAATAGTATGGTGATGGTGTGTATATTTTATTATCAAACTATAGTTTTTAAACAATGTTTAAATCAATGTTTTTCCTAGGTATGTGCTGAGAAAAAAGTATCATTCGATAATGGTTTAGATGGGTCTGTTGCTGAAGATTGTTTCTTTGGTATGAAAGCATATAAAGAGGGATATTCTTTCAATTTTATTGAAGGTGAAATGTGGGAGAAGTCACCCTTCACACTGTGGGATTTCATGCAACAGAGGAAACGATGGTTGCAAGGTATACTTCTGGTGGTACATTCTAAAGAAATACCTCTAAGGTATAAAATATTTTTAGCTATATCGTGTTATTCATGGGTAACACTACCCTTTTCTACCAGCAATATGATATTAGCTGCTATTTGTCCAATACCGTGTCCACATTTTTTGGATCTAATTTGTGCATTTGTGGGTGCCGTGAATATATACATGTATATATTTGGCGTGATCAAGTCCTTTTCGATTTATAGATTTGGACCATTAAACTTTATATTATTTATTATAGGTGGTCTGGCAACAATACCCTTTAATGTTGTTATAGAAAATATTGCAGTAATATGGGGTGTTTTGGGCAAGAAGCACAAATTTTATGTTGTCAATAAAGAAATCAAAATTCCCGTTACTGTATGAGCTGTAGTTTTGGTTTGATGTTATATTTTGTATTGTTATTGAATGCACAAATTACTTAATTATGTAACTTACACTACAATATTAGTAAATGCATGTTTAGAAGTATTAATATTTATTAAATAGGTTTTTATTACCCGAAATGGGAGTAAAATTATCACAAATGTGATAACTCACTTTCTTTGTTACCAAAGACTTGTATTAATAATAATTTTAAGTAGGTAATTTGTATTATCTTGGAAGTGTTGTTTATTTTATAGCAATTTTATTTTGTTTGGAAGTGTTGGAGTTTCGAATATTTGTTTTTTTGTACACTTTGTCGAACAAACTGTTGAATGTTATTGAACACAAACATCATGAATCTGGTTAGAGTTATTTGAGTATTATGTAATAGTAATATTCCATTATTGTAATGGTTTACTTGTCTATCTGTATCTTCTAACTGTCAATGTGTTAAACATAATATGACATTTATTAATAAAACATTTAAACAATACAAAAAAGGAATAATATTAGATATTTTTTTTAGATCTGGATTTAAACACTTATAGCTATTGATTCTAAAATGATTTTTTCAAATCCAACTGTTAGTTTTTAATATATAAAAACAAATGTTCAGATAAATTAGGTATATTAGTAGTTATTAGTTGCTAAGGTTCGGTAAGAACAAATTTGTTGCCATCAACAACCATCTTTTAAACTATTTATTTCAACATTAGGTACATTTCTATATAAGGCAAAAATGAGTAACATTCAAAGTGGCCTAAAGTTAAACTTAAATATTATTTGTTACCGAATTCCAAATAGGACGTTATATTTCGCAAAATTTTGTCGGTCACTCCCTCGGTCTGTTGCCCACGTCTGTTAATATTATATCTTATCATGTAGACGTGCCGTCGATCCTGATAATACTAAATACAAGACTTGAATGGAATATAAGCGAAATATAGGCTAAAAAATAGCTAATGCTCTTCTCTAAGGTATTTTATGCTAAAGTTCATTAAAATAGGTTCCGCCATTTTAACATGAAAACGGAAAATTTTGTGACTGGTCCGAAGCTTGTAATTTTACATATATTAAGCTGTAATAATTATTATTATGATTTACCAAAATTAGTTCATAAAAGTGAAGCTAGCATGACTATTAGGGTCAATTTGAGTGAAATTTCTTATCTATTTAAATGAAGGCTAGGATAGAACATTATTGTACTTGACTCGGAACATAAGTTGTGCATATTTAGCCCGCACTAGTTTCGGCTCAAAACGGATGCCTGTGTATATTTAATTGAGGAATTTAAAAATGAACAAATTTAAAATACTATATTAAGGCGGTACAGAGAGCTGCACATAACACTAAACCTTGCACTGCACTGAGGATATAACTTTTTGATCAGCTACAGCCTATTTCAAAAAACGAGATATTTCTCTATCCCGAGATTCTTTTTCGGCACACAGTGATAACCAAAAAGGAAGTTCGTCTCTTTCGAAAGGGGACGTATTGGTCACGTTGGTAACGCATGATAGTCGATTCGTTTCATGTTTTCTTAATCGTGATTTAACTTGATTCTTTATCAAGATATGACAACATCCTGTCTGCCGTCGACACAAGCATGTGGCATAACTAGCCATTAGATGTTAACCTGGTACAAAAATAAAATAAATTGTGTTTTAAAAAAACACGTCATGCAACATGGTATACAAATATTGACTTATATTCAGTTATGTGTCTACATTAAGCTACGATTTTCCTTGATGTTTTTTTTTTATAAAACGGCATATAATAATAGCTTTGTACGATACTGAGAATGATGTTTTACAATTGCCACTTTTTGCGAACCGGAAACTAATTGAAGATTTTTTGTACATTTCTGTTCAGGGAAACGAAACAATAGATATGTCACATGGCTCCTGGTTCTTTAGTTAGCAAATATTGTGTCTAATGATTTGATATTTTCTGAATCGGTTTTCCTTAGGGATTTCTAATTAAGTAGTGCTTTGAGTAGCAAAAACTGAGTAGCGAAATTCTTCAAAAACTTTTTTTTCTTGTTGAATAAGCCCATTAAAAAGATGTTATTTTTTTAAAAGCTGTCTTTGCTAAATTTACTCTTTTACTCATCACAATCTGATGTATGTATGTTACTTGAGAAATTACAGAGTAACGACTTACTGACTAACTATTCGTAGTACCTACAAGTAAAGATGTTGGATTCAATAACATACAGTATAAACCTATTGTAATTAAAAACTGACTTCGATTAATTTTTATATTAGGTATATTTCTATTGCTTTCAAAACCAATCCAAATTACATTTATCGAACGTCATTCTATAATCAAACCCAAAAGATATAATTGTGGCCATGAGTGATAAGAATCACGGTAATCTATCACTAGAATTAGTTGATTATACGATATATTCGATGGAATAATTTAGAACTCGTGATATCTGCGATATTTTATCAAATAACATCCACTACTATCTTACTTAAAATGTAAAAAAACTGAAGTGGTTGCTTTCAAGATTTTGTAGGTCAGTTAATTTAAAGGTAGACAATTATGCTATTCATGAAAAATTTAATATTTGGATATAGAATATATCATCAGCTTATTCAAAGAACTCATTAACTGCAAAAAATCACAGAATACTTTTTTTTCATGGATGGATTCATTATGACATATTCTACAAAATGCAAAAACTCACTAATTTTTAACTAATTTACTTTAGGCATAACGCAGCTTGCTATGAAGGATAATATGGGCAAATCAACATAGCCACTAAATAATCCGAACTAAATTACCGTTTATCTTAGAATAATGAATATGTCACATAATGACTTCTTGCAATAAGCCGACTTTATACCTCGTAGTAATAAATAATTTATATTTTAGTTTACATTAGATTAAAATTAAAGCGCTTCACCAACCTATCTGTAAAGTACTTACTTACTCACACACATACCTATTTACTACTTTCAACCGTCAGAAATACTGAGGAGGTTATCAGTTCGATGTTTATATATTGTATTTGTATTTTTTATAGACTACGCTTATCTTGCTATAGAGTAATCCGATTTTGGTATTTTTCCTTTATTAGATAAAGTACACCTATCTTCTAGGAGGTTCCATATAATAGTATGATTCGATATGTTCAACGTTTCCTTAGACTTAATCCGCCTTATTAATAAACACAAATTAAAATACTCCAAAGTTCAACCTGGTATTATAGTCCTTAATATAATGTAATACAAACTATAATATCAACTTAACTTCACTCCTACATTAGTGCCTGTTTATTGATAAGAAGGTAGGTGTTTAATTTAAACGACGTAATTATTAAGTATTAAAAACAACTTGCACACATCCACATACACTGTATTTATTTTATTGACCTACCGGTTTTGCTAATTATAACATCTTCAGGACCGTTACTTTACAGAACATTTAATGTGTCTATTTATCTTTCAGTAACACTAAAACATCATCACAGTGGCTATTTATCAAAACCCTTAGGCTAATTCAATAATCAACTGTGCACTCCTTTGGAATGCGACCCCTCTCCCGCTGCTCCCCCCCACAGCTCCCGCATTTGCCGAAAGCGCTCAGCAGCAATAGCAACTTTGCTATTGCTGCTGAGCGCTTGCGGCAAACTGTTATCAAACCGATCTTTTATCAAAATAAAAAATGTGATAAATGAATGAAAAATGATGAATGAATGACGTTACGGTGCGAGGTGCACAGCTACTTTGTACGGGTTGTATATAAAATGCAGTGAGAATGTAGTTTATAATACTTAATGATATTGTGAAAATTTCACCAAGAGACGACGATAGAATTTATAGAACCAACAACATATTAAAACTAAAATTCGTTATGTGCAGTTCTTACTGCATTTAAATTGTATAAATAATACTTTATAAAGAAATAATCCATACCGAAATTTGGCTAGTCGTTAATGTACTTACATACTAATATTATTATATTCGAAAAAACAGCTAACTTAAAAAAAAAACTATATGCCTATAAATCATACAGATAGACAGTATTCTCATTTACTGAGTTGTTAGACCAACGACTTTAAATGTGAAGTTTATGCAATATTTGTTTAGTTTTAAACTTTTAATTATATAAAAAAAATAAAAACTGCACATATGTTAAACATTCGAGAAGAATTAAAAGTATTAATTTAGCGATATTCCTTTTTAAGGTAATACACAAAATACACTGCTTGTATAAAAAATAATGCACAAGTTTTTTTATAGGGCAACATATTAAAATTGAGTGTTTATTAAATTTATTCTAGTATCTGTTTAAGTATTTCTTAATATATAGAAATTAGTTTTTATTTATACATAATTATTAGTATCGTTGACTAACACCCATAACACAAGCATATAATTTGCTTACTTTGGGGTTAGATTCAATTTGTGTAAGTTGTCCAGGGATATTTATTATATTATTATTATTATATGTTATGCTATTTTTACAAATTACTCTTGCTATTTATATGTAATCAATAAAAACATACCTACCACATTCAGTATGTACAAGCAAAAATGAAAATTGACTGCAAAAAATAAGATAAGTTTTTCAAAAACTTTTTTTACTGTTTTCGCTTGTTAAAAAAAAACATTTGAATGTCGATGTTCAATTCCCACCTTAGAGGAATTCGTCTAAAAGTGAGGACACGTTTTTGGTATTGGACAAACAGTGGACAACTTGGGTACAGATAATATGAAACCAAAATTGTCATTTAGGTAAAAAAATGTCAAAGTACAACATGTGTGGTACATGATCAAAAAAAAGCTCATAATAAACAAAAATGTCAAAACGTAAAGTGTCGCTGCGGCGTTTTTGACGTCGCAATGTAAATGTTAAATTTTCTAGAATTTATTGCTAAAGACTTGACAGATGCAATTGCCGCGCTGTAATTTTTATTTTTTTCTTATTCATCTGAAGTATTTTTATAATACCGAGACTAACATTTATTAACATTTTATTTTACAGATACCGAATTTATAATTTTTGCATTGCTGCAATCGCATGTGTAAACGATACGATATTTGCCGATATAAATTTCAGTAATTATATCCATATCTATTTGGCTCCCTGTTTTATATCCGAATGTTGCACTGTGATTTTTATGTTAAATTCTTTCGTATAAGGTATTTCAGAAGACGAGTGTACATCAAGTTGTAACTTACAATATTACCAACTTGCCGCCAATTCAACATGTTAGCCCATTGCCTTGTCAAAAGATGTATAATTCTTATTCAACAGCTTCGCTTGTTAGTAGAAGTAGTTTTGGCCAGGAAGAAACTCTTGCAATCGTGTCGCGCGGTTCCTTCACACAAATAACAAAAATGTTGCAACATCTGTAGGTATCTAGTACGCGCGTACGCGTCATAAAATAATGTTCTTAGACCTACCAAAATGTTGTTTCTTCATGAACCCAATAAAAAATAATTTGAACACTTACTCTGCAGGTTTCTGTAAGGTTTTGTTTTGAATCGCAGCGTGGGCCAAGTACATATAGCCATTTCGTCAAAAAGTGCTGTTTAAAGTACAGTACACATTGAAATTTTATTCTAAAATATTTTTAGTTTAATTCCAATGCGCATCAAGTTATGTGCATTATACGTTCTAGTCATATATTTCATATATTGAATAATAAATAAATAAAAGCATACATAGTAGCATAATCGTACCGTATTTCACATAAAATATATGTTTAGTATTAACAGCTTACGAACAAAACATTGAAGGGAAAACATAATCAGGTAATTGAGCCAGTGATATACATAAGACATTTATATATTCCATACATTGTGATTAAGAATTAATTAATAATAACGATGAAAATTTTTAAATTTTCCTTTACACTAATAAGTGAAAAAAATTAACTGATAATTAAACGTTGTCTTATAACTGTAATTTTTATCAAGTGTAACATTAATTTAATATTAATTGGCTGTGACAACAGAAGCGAGATACTAAACTTGTCATGAAGGACAAGTACTTTATAATTTTACTATCTTGGATAATGTGGTTGTAAAGTGCTTTGTCACTTAAGTTTACTATCATAAACTAGCGACAATCATACCTATGTCATCAATTCTCTTAGAACTTGAAAAAAGAATGGTATCAGTTTATTGAAATCTGCAGGAGTTATCTCTTGAATAAGGAATATGATATTTTTATCAATTTCCTGAATTGTTAGTATAAATCTTTAGATATACTCAAAAAGTTCGGAAGGCTTATTAATTTTTTTTTCAATAATTTTTTGTTGCATTGGCTATTTCGTTATGTCAACTTTTCATTTGAATTTCCTGGCGTTACATTTTTTTTAATGAATAAGTGGAAAAACTCGTATTTAATTTATTTTCTGTATCATTATAAGCTTTCGAAATGAAGTCATTATTGTGTATTAACTATTTATATAGTTGTCCTAGTTCCTTTAAAGTAAAAAGGGTTCATATCCAACAAAACTGTACGTAGCGTGATAAAACGTAGGAGAATCCTAAATAAGTTTTAATTGACGACATTACTGCCATGTTTTAATAAGCGTAATTGATTACAATGTCGTAACCTATGACATGTCTGATTAAAATTAAGGTGTGCAAATGTTGAAATTTTAGTTGGGCACACACCCAAACATGATACAGTTATTAGAGGTAATTTGTTATGTCAGAAGAATATCATGCTTTCAGTCGGTTTTCTTTGTATTGTCACAAGTTTTTGTTAAAGTTTTATTGTAGTGGAAGGTAAGATGACAGTGATTTCTTTCTAATCCAAGGCTTTAGCGTTGAGCGTCTTAATGTAAACAACTGTACCCTTCAATGATAAGCACTGACGTTATGGCGACATGAATATAGTACCAGTTAGAAATAAAGTGTTTTTAGAAATTTAAAAATGTTAATTTGGCTGAATTTTGAAGTCGTTAAAATGTTATTTTTGTTTAGTTTTTTTAAAAATGGTGTGTTCAGACTTCATACAAAAAGTTAGGTTTACTGAAATACCAAGTGAAAAACCTGCGATTAAAATAGCAATGTTTAGTATAAGTTGATAGATGGGTCCTGGTGTATGTATTGTGATGTGCTAGTTAAGGTTTTAATATGATTTTCCTTGTAAATGTACGAGTGGACGTGGTAATTTACGCCTGGTATAGTTGAAATGTCAAGTCACTAGAATAAACGATAAGCAATTCAATTGAATACAATGACATTGAGCACTAATAGTCTTTTGTTTCTCAACTGTTCCTAATCTGTTTTCACTTACATCAGAGCCTTTACCATGAGTTGGTATAGATTACGTTCGGTAAGTTACGTTTCGAAATCTATGACACTTTTGGTCTAAAAGTGTGTCTAAAACTCATGGTAAGGGCTCAGTCTCTGTAAACCATTTGTATAAAAATTTCAAACAGCTCCTCTGTTGGTAACTAAGATAAACTAATTTTTAGACCAAAAGTATCATAGATTTCGACACGTAACTTACCGAACGTAATCTATACCATGAGTTGGTATAGATTACGTGACGGTAGTGACGGTGGCGAGTATAGTTAAAGTTGACAAGTCGTAAACACTTTTTTTTTCGTATATATCAAATGTATGTATCAAAATATATAGCACTTTTGGTCTGAAACTTAATTTCTCTCGGGGTGACCACAATGTTTTCTTAAAGTGACCGATTTAGGGTTATATATCCTCAGATTTCAGATTTGTGCTGTCAGCTATTATCTACTAAACTAATACCTCTAAATATAGAGATATGGTAGGTCAGTATATAAAAGCTGACAGA
>NJDD01002213.1:86077-127037 GCA_002245505.1 Calephelis nemesis | reverse complement strand
GGCGCGTTCGCTACCGGTGTGTAATCACACGCGGATACTAATAACGGATTCGGGTGGGCAGCAGTTTTTTTAAAGTAACGTTCAGATAGTTCTTTGAAATGCTGCGCTATCGTGGGTAAATCGAGGTCGCGATGTAGGTCCGCGTTGCGAACGTACCACGGAGCGCCCGTGGCAGTTCGCATGAACCTATTCTGAACAACTTGTAGCTTTTTTAAGTGAGACGGGAAGGTATGCACGAAGGCTACACTACCGTATGCTAATATGGGTCTGACACATGTTTTGTAAAGTGTCACTTTGTTACGAAGTGACATTTTACTGCGTTTATTAATTAGATAGTAGAGACGGCTAAGTACGACCTTAGCCTTGTTCGTGACTCGCGTAATATGCGGTTCGAACGACATATTTTTGTCTAGAGTATTTTGTTGAATGTTCCCAGGGGATCGCTATGTCGAACAGTTTGATGGTACCCGGGCTACGCCTGGACACCACCCGTTCGCTGGGTCTGTCACCTCGATTAAAGTACACAGCTGCACTTTTATCAGGGTTCACTTCTATGCGCCATTTCCTGAACCATTTGCCCAGGAGAGTGGCCGTTTATCTGAGACTACAGCCTATCACTTTACCGCGACGGTGGGTTGAAAATAGAGCCGTGTCGTCCGCGAGTAGGGCTAAGTGGACGCGCGGCGGTCTGGGAACGTCGTTCGTATAGAGGGCGTATAGTATAGGTGAGAGTACCGAGCCCTGCGGCACTCCCGCCTCTAGGAGCCTACTGCTATAGAGAATTCCCTCTACACGAAATCTGAATTTGCGATTCGACAAGTAGTCTCGTACGATGAGAACTAGTCTGTCTGGCACGCCCATTTCGTAGAGCTTATAGATTAGGCCGTTGTGCCAGACCTTATCGAACGCCTTGGCCACGTCGAAGAATATCGCTCCCGTGTATAAGGGTAGTCGTCTATTCAGGCCGTCTAGTAAATGCTGCGTGAGGCGGTGCACCTGATTTGTACATGAATGGGCTGCCCGGAAACCAAATTGCTCATCCATTAACAAATGTTTCTCGACTACGATCGTCTTAAGTCGGACGTAGATAAGACGCTCGTATATTTTGCGGAGTGAATTTATAAGACTGATCGGGCGGTAACTACTCGCGAGGTTCCGGGGTTTACCCGGTTTATGGATTCCAATGACGGTAAGATACTCATACGGTAAGTATGTAAGTATAACAGTAAGGCAAGTTTACCGTATGAGTATCTCGCATAAGTACATGGTAGAGGTGAGATAACAATTTACACCAAAATATATTAGCCAGATAGCTTTACTTGATAAATGTTCTGCACGGTTTAATTTTTCAACTTCTCTTTTTCCATTTCATTATTTTGATTAATTTTCGTGTACACGCTTAACATACATGGCTCGTCGGTCCTTCGGAGTGTTCTAGTACTGTGGTCTGTGTGAACGCTCTTCTGGGGTGGAAGGCAGCTTTCCCCCCTCTACCCATACTATCTATATATCCAATATGTGATTTAATGACGTCCGTGGATATCATGATATAAAAATATCCGTATAGGTTTATGATAAATAACTTATAGAATAACATTTTGATAAGCAATGATTCATATTACGAAATTTTGTGATTCATCACGGAAAGTGGTTCACGGGTAGATAATATTAAATTATCACTTTCGGATTCTGAGTATAGACAGAGATACATGTAACATAACAAATTATGTACCTACCATGGTCATTATAGTTTTTGGGCAATTTCTAAAAAGTATCTTCACGCCCATATCCCCGAAGTGGTAGGCGGAACCACAACAATTTGGTGAAAACTTACCTTTTTATGACCCAAATACGCTGTAATTTATTTGATTAAAAATATTTATTTTTTCACCTTATTTTGAATTAATATCGAAAAAACACCCTAATTTTCAATCGAAAACTCACCCGTCAAAATATCAGATTTTTTCAAAAAGTTGGTATGTTTTCTGTTCGTTGAAAACTCTACTTTTCGATGGTGAAAAAAAAAATACATGTTACTGTAGTAAATCTTCACAGAAAATGCAAAAAATCGAAAAAAACTCGAATTCGAATTTTTTTTTTATTTTTTATAAAAAATGTTGAGCTATTTATCAAAATTAACACTTTAATTACTCGAAAAATATTAGATTACATGTTACATTGATAAAAAAAAATTGCAACCCCCCCGCTCCCACTTCCCGAACTCGGATCGACCGTAATTTATTTTTCCTTTCATTATTCATATCATATTCTCCGCCTTTTCTAATGGGTTTTATCCTACTATTATTTTATTTCACTTTTTATTATTTTTAAAGGCTTCTTCCCTAGTCTATAAGTATTATGTAAACTTTGGCTACTTAAGCAGAAAGAAAAGTTTGCTACTTGTTCGAGTTCCACTTTGGTATATTTTTAAAAGATATAAGGCATTTTAGCACTATTTATCTATACTATCTATACTAATATTATAAAGAGGAAAGGTTTGATTTTTCGTTTGTTTGTTTTACATGAATAGGCTCCAAAACTACTCGACCGATTTCAAAAATTCTTTCACCTTTAGAATGCTACATTATCCCTGAGTGACATAGGTTTTGTTCCATCAAAATCGATGCAGTAGAAGTCAAGTTACGCAGGCGAAGCTGCGTGAAACTGTTAGTTTTATATATAAAGTCAACTATGAATGAATGGTTTAAATACACGTCTATTATAAACACCAAAGATGTTAGAATTCTCAATATAAATCTGGGCTATTCCATTTTTAGCCATAAATTGACCAACACAACACATGACGACTGCTTACGTTATGGCAGCAGAAAAATAAGATAGTGGCGGGCCGTCTTAGGACTTTACCTTGACTTATTGAAGACCTAGTTTAAGTGACTGATTATTCTACAGGTGACAAGGTTGTTAAATCTCTTCGATAATACTGATAGGATATACCCGAAGTGGTATATGAGTGTTGTGTCTCTGCATACAGAGACACAACACTCTAATCGTATGCAGGGGCACCAAAGCTTAGCCAAAGACACTTAGGCCCATAACGTGATAGGTGGCAAGCCCATGCCAACCGGACACACATCCAAACCCGAATTTTTTAATAGAAAATTGGAAAAACCAAATTTTCTTTAAATTGTTCGAATCAGGAATCGAACCCAGGACAGTTAAGTATCCAACTCATGCAGTAAAATCTAACACTTGGACAGCTAGACCACAGAGGCGATTCAGACAAGACGAGCGACAAGAGTAGACATAATCGTTGTTTTCCTGAAATTTGTAGTTATCAGTTTCTATAAACGTTATAGCCATAAACGACCGATAAATGCCGATGATAAAATCTTATCTTAGTGCGCATTCATGTCCAATAGAAATAGTTCCAAGCTTTGAAATCCATCGTAGGATTCCGGAGATACAAGGGAAATTGGCTTCAGTTGCAGTTTAAATTATTACAGAGGCTAGTCGAGTACCTATAGACGATGGAAAATTGATCCCGAACCTATTAGTTTGTTCAGCTATTTATTACCTTGAGTGCACTATTGGAAGCAATCTATTAAATGTTATGGACAACCAGTTTATCGATTTAGATTGATTGAAGAGCTTTCCTCGTTTATAAATTTAAAACATTTTACTCAGACATTTTAAAATTAGATTTTTATTATAACTTAATTAATGTACAGATTGCTATCCCTGAGGGTTTTAGTTAATTTACTTTTAAATCCATTATGGAATGCTAGCTGTTGCCCACGGCGTTGCGTGCGCGTGGTCCCACAGGAACATTATTTCGGGATCAAAACTATCCTATGCGTTATCCCCGTGTTAGTCCGGGCTCCTTTGCAGAATAGACCATCTGCCTTTATTGCCAGGCAGCTCGTAAAAGGCGAGCATAGGCTTATCATCACTAACACCGTGACATCTGACTAGGTGGTAGAATTTCGCAGCGACTCGCCCGGATTGGTACCACCGCCTTACCTATTCACGTCTTACCTATAACGTCATGACGTGTTCCGGTTCGGAGGATAAGGTAGCCGGTAAATTTACTTTTGCTCGAGGCCTAACATCCTGACCTCAGGTTGGCAACGCACCATTACCATCTTTGGTGTCTCCAGGCGACGTGAATTTCTTACCTTCAGGAAATCCGTCTGCTTGTTTGCCTTCCTATAACATAAAAAAACTCTCTATGTGTGTACCAAAGTTTTGCGTGAAGAAGTAACAAACAAACAGACAAACTTTCGCATTTATAATATTAGTAGGATATTCAATTGAAATTCAACAAGATCGATTTGCTTTGTTAGCAAAATTTTAGTCATCATAAATGGTGTAATAAAAGTGGGAGTCTGTTCTTTGCAACTTTACTAAAGGTAGCGAAAATAAACTATACTGCAAGAGCAGATTCAGGGGGTTCATATAGCCAAAACCCCTGTGTGCAAGGGTCTAGGATAGTATTCCACCAAAAACAAATTCATGGATTTTTAAAATCTCAATATAAATATTTTTTAGAAAGAGAGGTCATGTTTCAGATGAGGTCTTATATGAATTGTATCATGATCCGACTTTTTTTATGATATTGGAAGGCAAACAAGCAAGACGGATTTCCTGGTGGTCAGAAATTCCCGCCTCCTAGAGAAACCAAATGTGGTAATGGTGTGTTGCCAACCTAAATGATGAGTTCGTCTACGTAAACAAAAAAAATATTTTTTCTCAAAAACCACTAGTAGGATGTTGATAGAATTTATGTGGGACCGTTTCGGAATTATTTGCTAAATTTAAAAAAAAAAATGATTAAATCGCGATACTACCAAATGAAATTGTTTGAGTCGTTTCTTTTGTAGTTTTATTACGCTTATTTATATTATCGCCTCTGTGATCGAGCGGTCCGGGTGTTGGACTTGATTGCATGAGGTCTCGGGTTCGAATCCCGGGTCGGCCAACAAAAAGAAAATTGGATTTTTCCAATTTTCTAATAAAAAAATGTCGGTCGGGATTGGAAACGTGCCCGGTTGGCGATAGGCTTGCCACCTATCACAATATGGGACTTAGTATCTTCGGCTAGTCGTAGGTGCCCTGGTTGGGCCTTAGCCTACCTCTTCGGGGATATGGGCGTGAAGATACTTTTATTTATATTATTTTTCGACCTTTGTGTTGTCAAAACACACAAATGTTTTTTTTTAATGTTTTCCTAATAACAAAATGAAAAAGATAAGGTACCTGTGTCTTCTGTATCATACGTAAGTAAACACTAAGGTATTTGTCTTCATAAACACGTAAACACTTGGAAAAAAAAATCAAATCACTAATCAAAATTAATTTATTTTAAAAGAATTGGATGATCCATATTCATGCTAACATTGTATATAAATACGAAAGTGAATTCGTTTATTAATTTCTGTGAAATTTAATATGCATATCCAAACAAAGAGTCGGGTTCAACAATAGGCTACATTTAAAAAAAATGAATTCCCAGAAAAACAAAAATGGGGTATGAAAGTTCGTTTAGTCGTAGCAAAAAAGCTATTTCAGTTTTTGTTTGTAAGTCAGCAACTTTATACTTATTTCAAATTAAATTTTAGTAAATGGATGCTGACGGCTGGTAATCGTGACTTGTGGCGCTCTTTGGGGTAGGCCTATGTCCAGCAGTGGACATCCTCCGGCTGATGATGATGATGATGGATGCTGAAAATGGGTACCGCATAAAAATATTCATTACTAACCGACTTGACATACTTCGTACCTGGTAGTCTTCTACACATCGCGATAAGCAGTCTCTCTGTCTACGTTGCAGGGAGATTTGGCGTAAAAATATGTAATCCTGTCCTATTAATATTATAAGTGCGAAAGTTTGTTTGTTTGTTTGTTACTCTTTCACGCAGAAACTGCTCAACCGATTTTCATGAAATTTGGTACAAACATAGTACTAACTAATTCATTTCGATTAACAAGTAGGATAGTTTTTTCCAGACCACGCGTGCAACGCTCCTGCGGCGTTGCCAGTCTGTAATATAAATATCTAACATCTTTGTAAAAGAATAATAACCTCAAATCTTATCATTTTTGGACATAGGTATAGTTCCAAAAGAAAGTCTCCTTAAATAATATTTGATATCAGAGAAATTTTATTGATTTAAGAATTTTACGAATTACACAGTGTTGGTTTTAAGGCAACTTTTTGTGAAAAGCGGACCAAGTCTGCTTTTTTCGAGTCTTGTTAAATATTAACTTATGGAACGAGGATTTAAGCAAGCGGTACTTATATGCCTAAGAATACTAAGAACGACTTTTTGATACTAATTACTAGGAGACAGTGGCGTAGCGTCTCTTAGCAGGGCACCAGATAAAAATTTATTTGGGGGCCCTTAGGAAATGCAAAAAATAACAAGAAATATTTAATCATCATAATTATACCTATGTATCACTATTTAACGAAAAAATAACAAACAATTCAAATTAAATGTATACCCTCCTTGTCTTTTTTTCGGCATTTATTAAATCATTTATACATCTGATGACTAGCAATTTCACACAGCTTAGCCTGCGAAACTTGGCTTCTACTGCAACGATTTTGATGAAATAAAACCTATGTCACTAAGGGATAATGTAGCATTCTAAAGGTCACAGAATTTTTGAAATTGGTCCAGTAGTTTAGGAGCCTATTCATTTCAAACAAATAAACAAAATATCAAATCTTTCCTCTTTATAATATTAGTATAGAAGTATAGATGATTTAAGTTTTTCTAAAGTTTCTGTACACCTTGTTCCACCATTTCTAGCCAGCGATATTTTGAGCCGCCTCATTAATAAATGCCAACGGGTTTTGTAGCGTTCATGCCATGATTACCTACGTAGGTGGCTATCCCACAATTTATCTACTACATCTTTGACATGAAGACTTCCAAGGTCAGATTTGTTCCTCAGAAAGCACAACGCTCACGCCATTGCACCAAGTGTTCCCATAATCACGTCCAGCAAGTTGTAGTCATTGCCGCTTCTAAAATGTCCTGCAATTTGAAACAAACTATGAACCCTTTTATGGATAGCGCCCAGTTGGACTGGCCGGGACGGCCCACATCGCAGCGCAATAATCCGCCTAGATCGCTTGCATACATTTTGTATGGTGCAACGCCCACTGGACCGGGCCGCATCGGGTCGGATTATTGCGCGGCGGATTTCCGCGAGGCATCCCGCGCGCATACCCCGATGCGGCCCACAGTGACCAAAGATCCTGATATTACTGTTAAGAAAAGAGCACTATGGTATTTTAACGCTAAAGTTTCGTACGTCAACTACTAGAGGCGCCACTTTCCATACTTGAAGATCGTATGACAACTACTAGATGGCGCAGCTTTCCATACTTGACGATTTTAACGTCAAGTTGCCTCTCTATTTAGTTTCGTTGCTCTACTTTGGTACTGAGTAACGAAAATCCGCGCCGATGCGATGCGCGGGCCGCTCCGCCACGTCAGTAGTCGGCGCTATACTTTATTGTGTAAGTTGATTATCTGCACGATAAAAATGAACATGTTTTTTATGGGAAAAGATAGCGAACAAGCACACGGCTTTCACAACGGTAAGAGATAACCGTAGACTACAGACATCATATATATTGTAGGTGCGCCGCTATCTTATGACTGAGGTGTTAAGCTAATTATGCAAAACCGGGTACCCAAAAGAAACACGACAATGACGGGCACTGATGAGCAAAAACAGGCGACCTCTATCTAAATGAATTGGAGGACGCCACTTTACAAGTGGTCTTGGTGGTAATGATCCGTTTAACCTTTGCTCGCTTCTTATGGGCTGCCTGTCAGGACTGTCAGGAGGGCAGGTGGTCTTTTCTCACAGGAGAGGCGTTCAATTTTTGGGTATGTTGTGTTTAGTAAGAAAAGTTTACAAAATTATGTTAAGAATTTTAAATTTTTATCGTTTTACTGAAAAAACACCAGTTGAACACGTGCTAATCCCCTTGTTGCTCCGGGCTCCTTTGCGGAATAGACCATCTGCCTTCCTGCCAGGCAGCTCGTGAAAGGTGAGTATAGGCTTACCGTCATTAACACCGTGACAATATCTGATTAGGTGGTAACATTTTTCAGCGACTGGCCCAAATCGGTATTATTCCCTTACCTACTCCTGCCGTCATAACATCAGTGCTTAGAGTTGACGTATTCCGGCTTGGAGGATAAGGTAGCCGCTAAAATTACTACTTTTAGTCGGGGCCTATTATCCTAGCTTCTGATTGCCAACGCACCATTACCACCTTTGCTGTCTCTAGGCGGCGGCAATATTTTACCATAAGGAAATCCGTCTGCTTATTCACCTTGCAATATCTATAAAAAATTTTTGGGAGAATAACAACTTGTGCTGATTTTTTTCATACCCATAAGCCCGTATGTACCCGCCTCTATATGTGTTTATTTATGGAAATTAAAAAAAGTATCTTCACTCCCATATCTCCGAAGAGGTAGGTAGAGGCAAAACAAAACCAGGGCACCCACATGTAATCGAAGCACTAAGTCCCACAAACCACAAAGATACCACACAGATTACCACAAAGGTAGGTGGTAAGCCTAAAGCCATTCGGGCACGTATTTAATTACGAGTAACTTTTTTCGAGAAGAAAGTTGGGTAAACCACATTTTCTTTTTGTTGACCGACTTTGGGATTGACCTCGGGTCCTCATGATGTCAAGGCCAACACCTGTTTGGCTAGACCAAAGAGGCGACATTTATAATTTATTAGACGCATTTTAGATACACCATGTCTTAAAAAAATATAAAAAAAATACGAATAGGTATACTATAGTAAGTAGTATTTAAATTATGCCCTTTGGCTTTATTCATCAAGCTCCAAAATCCGAATTTTAAAGAAATCTATATAGAGTTGTTATTACATAATTAATCATTTCTCTTAAATTTAGATCAGTAAAAAAAGTAAAAAGTGTAAAGCCGAAGCGCATAATTTAAATAGTAGAACTATACGTAAACTTCGCATGTTTGGCAGGTCAAGTGTCGCAAAGCTGCATCGGTCAGTGCTTATAAATTGAAAAAAAAAAAATTAAAACCATGTACGCTATATTTTGTGATTATATATTTATGTCTACGCAGAAAAGCCGCTAACAAGAGCTAATTTAATTATAGCTATTATTTTTCTGTAGTCCAACAGAGCTAACCTTATTTCAACAAATGAAAAATACTACTGACAAATTCACTAGAATAGAACATAAATTATTGTTAGGCTAACTTGATATTTAGGTCACTGTATCAAAGGTTTTCCTATCTTTACTTAAGGGTCCATACACACAGGCATTTCGTCAGGAGGCCTTATCGCAGCGGCATCATGTCCTCTGAACGAGGAATACGTGATATTTATCATTAAGCCTTATTGATAACATTTATTAGATTTAGTGAAGAGACATTTCCTTTGTTCTAGCCGTCCGGCCTCAAACTTGACTTCTTTAGGTCCAGGGTTCGATCACCGGGTCGGGCAACAAAAACAAAGAAAATGTGTATTTCCAATGTTCTGTTATAATGGGATTGGACCTGTGGATTGGACATGCGTTTTATTTGCAGAAGAAAATTGGTATCGTAGATTTTTAAATCCGTGAATACTTATAGACAGACATTTTTTACTTATAGACAGACATTTGACCGCCTCATTGGTCGAGTGGCTAGCGTTCACGCCTAACTACACTGACCAACCGCGAGGCTCGGGTTCGATTCCCGACGGGGGCAGGCATTTGTGTGATGAACATTTAGATGTTTGCATTTCCGGGTCTGGGTGTTTATTAAATTTATTCTGGTATATATTTAAGTATTTATATGTATTAGTATCGTTGACTAACACCCATAACACAAGCATATAATTTAGGGGTTAGATTCAATTTGTGTTACTTGTCCAAGAATATTTATTATCATTTATTATTTATTTATGCATACATACATACATATCGCATTATCGCAAATTACACTCAAACGCCAAGTCCTTTACAGGGTAGGCAACGAGTATCAAGTGGCAAACCTCTAGATCCTGGCTGACCTGCATGGCTTCCTCCACATTCATTATCTTTTTTATACAAACACGCCGGTTTCGGAAACTTTTGACACCACCTTTGGATAACACCCTAGCGATTTGATCGTGGAACGTCAACCTAGGTCTTCCCGGGTACCTAAATCCATCCACATTCGCATTGTATACCTATATGCTATGTCAATTTTTCATCTGTTATTCTCTTTACACTAGCGGAGCATCCCCTTTCTCATTTAAACACCCAATACTTTTTTTCAATTTCTCTCTTTTTCGGATCTGGCGCTGGTACCGGGGCTGTCGGGACGCTTTCGCCACGACAAGGCTCGGATCCTCGGGGGCAACCGTAGCGCTCTTACTTCAACCGCATTTATCCCACTCTCTATTTATTTCATAATAAAAAATTTGGTTTTACAAGGGGTAGATCAACAATCGACGCTGGTTTTGAATAGTCAAAGAAAATTTTATTAGATAAAAAATACAGACAGAAAGCATTTGATGACGCTCAGGATGCACTCAGTGAATTCTGTGATTCGTCCAAGGCATTTGATTGCGTTAACCTTGATTCTCTGATCAGGAAACTTCGCCATTATGGATTTAAAAATAAGTCACTTGATCTTCTGATTTCTTATTTGAGCGGACGTCAGAAATTCAGAAAATGAGAGTAATGATGTAAAATCGACCGGTGCTTTTGTTACCATTGGTGTCCCCCAAAAAAGTCAGATTTGTGGAAAGAAAATTCTTGCATTTTGCACTACGATAATGCGCTTTCGCAAAAGGCCGTCATTGTGAACGTATTTTTTACCAAACACTCAATAAATATTTTTCAATAACCACCATATTGACCAGATATGGTTCCAGTCGACTTCTTTCTTTTTCCTAAACTGAAATTACCACTTCAGCTCACCCGTTTTCAATCGGTAGACAACATAAATGAGTATCCTCTGTCAGAACTGATCTCAATTTCGGAAACAGCATTTAAAAATGTTTTGATAATTGGATTATTCGTTGGAATAATTACTTTTTTTTTTAAATATTCTTTATTTCACACTATAAACTACACTTGAGCCAATCGCTTTAAATTTTCACAGAGTCAGCAATTTATGTATCCAATAAATTTGTTTCATACATTATGATTGCGGTTAACATTTGGTATTTGACTGTACGTTAATGACTATATACCAAATTCTAGTTTTTCCCTAAACAAATAACTCGTACGCTAGTGCTCATGGGCCCCGGTAAATTATTCGCCACGTCTCTACTCTATAAACAGAACGATACAATAAGTTTATATCGGCTATTCCGGCGTTATGTGCTATGTCTGGTCTAAAATAATTCAAAGGCTTCTAAATGAAGCTAAGCAATACATATTACATTCTGGTGCTCGGATGAAATCAACTAGAACACTTTAGAAATATTTCTATTTGTAATTTTGTTGTTATTTATATTAGACCTTAAGGCGTCTTAAATTTTAAAGCAATTTTCAAAACATTTTTTTCCTTTACAGCAGGTGGAATTGTGCTAACCAAATCCCAAGTAAAGACAAGGAGACTAGCCCAAAACGGGTGGTCCGCCTAAAACGGGTAAGTAGTTTTACGCTTGTATTTCAAACTTGAGTGTCACTGTGTGTGTGTGCCGAGTGCTGTAACCGACGGATTAGCTTCAATCAGTTCTGGCAGGACGCCTGAGGACGCCGTAGTAGCGAAATGGCGTATGTGTGTGTATCGAAAGTTTTTTAGTGGTTTTGTTAGAAAAAAGCAAGGTAAGGATTTTGAAATAAGTCGAAAACAGTCATAACTATCCCACTGTTGTTATTTACATTTAGTTTTACTTCTATCTAACTGTGGAATTCCACAATTACTTTTGTTGTTTCAACGTCCATTTTGAGGTTATTATTACTTTACTTTGCAAGATAGTCTCGAGCAAAACGGGTAGGGCAAAATGGGTACCCGTCTTGCCCTACCCGTTTTGCCCCGAATTCTTTTTCAATTGAGTTCAGGTGGTTTTCTTTTTCGGATGGTAAATAAATACATAAGAAAAACTCAGCGTGCATCGTGGAGTGAGCGATTTATGTCAAGAATGAAGACTTCAGACACGATATTTATATTTATATTTATATTTTTTAACTTAATATTGATCTTCAAAATAAGACATTATAAACTGATTCTATGAGACTAAAATTACATTATGTCACATTATGTTACCGAGCTAGATGTAGACTCTTATCTTAAACTTAACTTGATAGAGACTGCTTAGAAATAAATAAAAAAAGCAGAATAAATAATTTGTTACCAAAGTTTTGTGATCAAAATAGAGATAAATAGATGATTTTGTTGTTTTAGTACTTAGTAAAGAAAATAGAAGTTTAGAAATGCTTAAAAAGTTACAAAACTATAATTATGTTCACTACAATTTTAGCTTAGCCTAATAAAGATTAAAGACTGCATAATTGCAAGTAAATAAAAGAAAATAGATAATTAGTTAGCTAAGTTTTGTGATCAACATAGAGTTTAATAGTTGATTTTGTTATTTTAATACTTAGTTAAGTCATTATGAGGGTGTAATCGTTTAAAAGCAACACATATCTGGTTTGCCCTAAGCTTACCTGTTTCGCCCAGAGGAGGTTACCCGTTTTAGACCAATATGCGGGCAAAATGGGTTTTTGGAGACTTTTTGTATGTTTCATACAAAATAAATAAATATCGTAAAAAAATTCAATTGGCGTTTTATTTTATACTTTGAAAACATCCTTTATGACGATGATAATTGAGCTAGGAATCCAATTGAAATTTAGGTTTTTTTTAAATTCTCGATTAGCTTACCCGTATTAGGCCACCTTCCCCTACCTAAAAATCCTTTGCCAACGGGTATAAGTCAAGTTCATGTAGTAGCTGATTTCTTTTAAGCGACTCTTCATTTATTTTATTTAATCTTTTATAAGTTTTGATTACAGTGCGACCCGTGAACAAACTCATATACGTATACACACTATAGGTATATACGCCTATACACACTCGAAAAAAAAATCTGCTGTTGTAGTGTCTATGCTGGTCTTAACTCATTACGAGCTGCAGGGTGGACTTGCACACGTTGACTAACGTACTAATAACATCAATGGTGGTTCTAGGTGAAGACGTAGATTATCTCTTCCTGATTTGTTTGATATGTCCAAATTATTTCGGTATTTAGTTTTAATGTTCACCTTAATTGAAAATCCAGCCCTACATAGGTATGAGGTAGAAAAAGGAATTTTTGTAAAAAAATTTTTTTTGAATAAATCTACTCGCTTGTCTATAAAATTGAAATGCTTTGTTTTTTTTATGAAGTGCCAGATTAATTGACCATATACTTTCGTTCGCTAATATTTCATAACAAATTAGTCTTTAAGGATGCGGATCTATAGTATTCCAATTAAATCCTGGTTTCAGATATTCTGGGTTATATTTTCTCATAACTTTCTGATGTTTCGTACAATGCGAACTCATTAAGAGCATTTGAAAGACGAACTCGGTGTCGCTTTGGTCACTTAAAAATCATCTGTATTTTTATTACTATTTCCGCAATCAACTGTTGACTCGGTCGGGTGGTTTGTTGTTCTACTAGTAGGGCCTGCTTAATATTTTTTCGCGACCTGCCAGTGAGTCGCGGTCCATAATTTTAGAAACCCTGTATTAGACTATATCGGCTAATCTTAAGCATTTATCTTCGTAAACGTCTAATGTAGCAGAAGTCAATAAAAATATGTAAAATATATACAATTTAGGTACACACGCATAAATCTAACAAAACGCTAAGCGCTAAATCTTGTTCCATACAGGGTTGCCTGGAAGAGATCGCTGCCTTGGCGATAAGGCCGCCTTTGTGTATCTTCTTAGTGTAAGTTATTTTAATGTATTTGTGATTTATTTGTATTTGGTGCACAATAAAGAGTTGTTGTATTGTATTGTATTATATCTCTGGTAAAGTTAATTTATCAGAGTCCGTTGATCATACGGCTTTAATTCGACTTCAAAAAGGAAATTATTTATTCGACTCCTATATATTTTTGACTGATTCCAAAAAAGGAGGAGGTTCTCAATACAAGTGTATGTGTTTCTATAATATGTTTGTTACGCAATGACTCGGCCAATAACCAACCGATTTTGATGGTTTTTATTTAGGAAGATAGGTCATAATTCCGAAGTGTTTCTTTTTTTTTCAGTTTCTCATTATCTGACTAGTGGTTTTTAAGTTAAACTCGTATTAATAGTGCATAATTTTTTCACTTATTTTGTCAACCTCATCAATGATGCCTTAAATATGCGTCAATAGAAGTGAAACATTTATTCATTATTAAGTGCAACTCAAAATTTACTAGTAAGATGTTGATAAAATGTATGTGGGACAATTTCGAAACTATTTGCTATTTTCCGAAAAAAGATCAAATCAAATAGCAACTAGGCAACCCAAATGAAATATTTGAAGTCTTGTTTTTTGCAGTTTTACTGCACTTACCTAATTATTTATGTACGTTAATCAATTTCTCCGTCATTTCTGAACCGATTTTAAACGCTCTTTATTTGAAAGAGCGTTGCCACTAATCTGGGTCTGATAATAGAATCTTATGAAAATCAAGGAAAATACTTAATTTTTGTGTACGTAGATGACTAACTTATTGAATTGTAAGTTGGTCGTTTGCAGATTTACTGCGATTAAATTGTAGACACTTGCTATTCAAGTCGCCTATCAGTTTAAGTAAAATGTGATCGCTGTATACCTACATAGATTGTCAGCTACGAGCTGTTAACGTGCGACTTCGTCAGTGTACAATAGTTACGATTTTCATAGAAATTGTAATCCCCGTTAAAGTCCTTTTGGAATTAATTTACGAAAAAAGTAAATAAGTCATCCACCAATCCGATTCTTTGCCACTTTGCTTAGAAAATGAAAGAAATGACCAAGATTTAGCGAAATGAGTATTGAGCTAAGTGACAAGGACCAAGGTAGTGAAAGAAGCCGTATATACCCAGGTGCATTCTCACTCAAACGTCCCATTTTTGTTAGTGTAAAAGAGAGAAATATTTTCGCATCAAATATTTATAGCGCATTTTCAACCTGAGGCTTAGACGTTAAGCTTATTCGTGAGTATTTTTTTCTATCCTACACAATAACAGTAACATAAAATTTACAAGCGCTGTCGTTTTGCTTGCTACCATTCAATCCTTTAAAGATTTTTTTTATGCTAATTGCAAACAATCAGATGGATTTCCTGATGTAAGAAAACCATGCCGCCTAGAGACCCCAAAGGTGGTAATGGTGCGTTGCCAACCTGTGGCCGGGGTGTTAGGCCTCAAGCAAAATTAAGTTTACCGGCTGCCTTACCCTCCGTCTTAGTCTTATTCCATTAAACATATAAAATATTAAAGAATGTTAGAAATTAAAATTCACGTTACTTGTCATCATGTGCATTGTGCAGGCTTTTTATTAAAAACAGCGACTAAGGTCAAGAGATTAAGACATTTATATTCCAAACATCATATTAAAGTATGTCAATGGACAGTGGTATGGAAATTATGATTTATGATATGTTGTTATTATTAATCTTGAGCATTTTTATGCAAGCGCCTGCAAATGTAAATTAGTTTTTTTACACACTTATTGTTTGCACACAAAATATTCATATCTTTCACCGTGTTGGCCCGGACTCCTTGCTAGAATAGATCATCGTCCTTAATGCCAGGCATCTCGTGAAAGGCGTAAATTTCTTACCGTAAGGAAATCTGTCTGCTTCTTTGCCTTCCGATATCATAGAAATATAAAAAAAATAAGGCGTTAGCGTGAAGGCAAAGAGTATAGAGTCCAAAGTTTAATGATCCTTACAGACATGCCTAGCTTTTTCCACATTAATTACTCTCTTCACACAAACTTGCAAGTTTCAGAGACTTTTGACATGTTATAGGAAAGTACCTAAGCGAATCGGTCATGAAATATGAACCTAGCTCTCCCGGGAACCTTCATCCGTTATTTCCACATGACTTAACCAACAGAGCATGAATTTTCTCATTTTACTTCCATAAGACATTTACTACATTTTAATCCCATCATAACCAAATTTTCATATGAAATTCCCATATTTTTCACGCTTATAATTCCTTTAGTCCATCCATATATTACTTTAGTTTTTTGTGCATTCAAATTTAACCCGCTTTCTTTGTCTTTCATAACTGTAACTTGGGTTAGCAGCTGGATAATGTAGAGCCTGAATGTACAGATCATCATCTGCATGAAGCAGGAATTTAACCACTTGGTTATCCATTCGTATTCCCACATTGTGAGATCTTTGGAGGCATTTAACCAGATAGATGATATAGAAAAAAGTGCAGACCATACACAGCCCTAAATGTCAGCATCAAACAATTGCGATTTGATGTATTTAATGTCTAAATACATGGACTCGGCTCGGCTCGGGTTCGATTTCCGAAGGGGGCAGGCTTTTGTGTGATGAACATTTAGATGTCTGCATTTCCGGGTGTTTATTAAATTTATTTTCGTATTTTTCAAGTATTTCTATGTGTTAGTATCGTTGACTAGCACACATAACACAAACATGTAATTTACTTACTTTGGGGTTAGATTTAATTTATGTTACTTGTCCAGGAATATTTATTTATTTATTTATAGACTGCACAGTACGCAGCAGAGACCTGTTTATCATAAAATTCGGCAAAATGTCCCAGAGTAACTTACGTACAACTCTATCAAATGCTTTATCGAGATCCACAAATTCTCAGAAATATATTTTCATTACAAACACCTGCCATCGTCGGGAATCTAACCTGAGCCTCACGCGTAGTACAGTAGCGGGTAGAGCTAGGGTGTATGCTAACTTATGAACCCACGGGCTTTTAATTACTAGTGGTCGCTCGTTGGTCGAAATTCGACCATAATAAATTTTAATATCTCGTTGATAAGAACGCCATCTTCATTTCCCAAGACCAAATTCTTTGTTCCCAAACTTTCTAGTGCGTCATCTGTGATCTTTCATCGTTATCATCAATATATTTGTTTGTGAGTGTCAAATGGAGTTTTGGCGCCATCGAGAGAAAAGATGGTCTAGATTTTTTCATAATTATTAAAATTCGTGTTCATATTGAATGAAATTAGTCAATTTTGGTGGCATTTTGTACAATTTTGTTCAGTGAAAGTGCACAAATGAAATAATAAAGAAGAAATTAGCGTACATATCATGTATTTCCTCGTTGCCGCCAAATCTCATTATATGAGCTTGAGTAATGAGGCCATCACTTTACCCAAGATCCTGACATGACTTTCTGACGACTTATGACTGATGACTAATTATAATTATTTAAAATTGATATAAAACTTGATGCAAATTTCTACTTGACTAATGGCAAAATACTAACGTGAAGGCCAAAACCTAAAGAAAGAGTGTCAAATGCATGGTAATGCGGGTAATGTTTTATTTATTGATTATTATTAAATAATATTAGTGTTCTGCACTTCTCCTACACATAAACTATAAAATATAAATATCCTACACATAACTATGTGCCAAATTTTATGCTCCTTTTTTATTTCGTAAAAAGGGGTCTAACGTTTTGGCATCACGTGTTAATATATAGACTATGACGATAAATTGCAGATTAAATTTGATTGTCGTTTTGGCAACTGGGCGTTCATTTAATGCACTGTCATAGCAATACATCTCGACACCTATTTTAAATTCAGGGTACATGTCTAATCCTAATGAAGCTCTTACTTTAAATTTGTTGAAACTTTTATGGTACTTTACAAAGAGCACTAAAAATGTTAACCAGAGACTGAGTTAACCCAAGATTTTGAGGCGTTTTCTTCATAATTACGGCGGAATTATGCAAAATATATTGTACAAATTTAAATATACCCAAAATGTCACATTTATCAAATGTTAGTTGTAATAGACTCCGGCAGTTAAGATTAAAGTTAACAAAAGTCCTTGACGTCATGCTACCTCTCGAAGGACAGGCTCAGGCTGGTTTATGATAAGTTACGAAACCAATTTTACAGCCCAGTTTGCAGTTCACAACACACCATTAATGTCTTTAGTTAGTTTAGTTGTGAATGATTACGTAGGCAATAAGTATTTTCCAGTTTAAAAGTTACATCTGATATTTCACACAAGTCTGAACAAAGGTTACGTTAATCCTGTAGCTATAGTGTCATTAACACTAACTCACAATATTATTATTATTTATTTATTTAAGATGTTTTTTCCCGTTTTGGTCCGGGCTCCTTTGCAGAATAAATAATCTGCCTTCCTGTGCTAGAAAAAAGGCCATGTGCCGTTTATATTTTCAGCGGTGGCGGGAGCGTTTGTCATTTGCGAGAGCATTAGATATTGGGAGTGAAGCACACTACCTGTACGAGCTCGGCAAGTACATTTATCTGCTTCAACAAAGTAATCCGTATCAGCGCTTAATTATATCATTATTTAGAAATTTAAAATCTTTTTCATTTTTATTTAATTTCTTCTAAGAAATCATTGAATCAATTATCATTTTCAAAAGTGTGTAGGACGCTTGCGAAAGCCCCTACACTATCAAATGCCTAATGTGTCTCCTGTGGCGAAAATATTGCAATCAGACAGGTCACCGAAATGGAAAATGAAAATGAATTGTTTTTTTAAAGTTTCTGGCCCAAAGTTTCAAATCATCAGAAAATTGAAACATGCACTTAAAGGCACACCCATTGTACTTTAACCGGGCATGCTGTAGTATATTTTCAAGCCAAAAAATAGAGACTAACCCATACGCGCATCTCTAGGCAGAGAGTTGATACTAAACATAGTTGTTAAACCTAGGTACAAGGTATATTCTATATCTATATCTGATGCGCCTGATTTGGTATCTTCACGCCCATATCCCCGAAGAGGCACAACGAGGGCACTCACTAAGTCCCACAAAATGGTAAGTGGTAAGCCTATCGCCAATAGGGTACATATCCAATCCCGATTTTCTTTTCGTTGCCCGACCCGGAAATCGAACCCGGGACCTCATGCAGTCAAGTCCGACAACTGACCCGCTAGACCACAGAGGCGATTTACTACGAAAATCCCCCTTGACCATTATTGTTATTTTTAACGTCAATAAGCGTTTCTAAAAATATATAGGTAACACTTGACAGCCGAAACCGAAACCTTGAAAAAATAATTCACTATGGACATGTATATGGAAAGTTAAACAGTTATTGGGAAGTTTGATAAGTTAGTTTAGTTTTATTGCCAGTTAAAATCTAACTCAAAGTATCGAGAGGGTAAATATCATTGCTTAAAAGTTTGACTAAAATCACATGTTAAGCCTTTCACGCAAACATTGCTTTATTGGGAGCGTCGGGAATTCCACGTGAACAAGTTGAACTCAACAATCTCTGGGAATTGACATCGTAAAGCGTACCACTTTTAGTTATTTCACATGCAAAGCAGACATTTACTGTCAAGGATTACATAATAATCATAACAAAAAACGAGTTGCACTCTGGGAGTGCCCGCAGAAGTGAATGCTTGAATGTTAACGTGCATTTTTGATATTTAGGAATGGTTAGGGATTAATAATTGCGAATTGCTTTATTAGTATGAAAGTACTATCATTTGTGTGGTAGAATACAATATTCATTTATTGCGCTATCGTACACAAACATGACAACACGAACATTCACGCTGGTGCTCTGCGCCGTCTTACGAATTTTCGAACAGGTCACGTCTCCTGACTCGAGTTTAGAAGTGTTTACCCATTTCAAAAAAAGTGTGCAACGCCGCTAAAGAAGTTTACACTTCAAAAATATAAGTGCTTTTATAGTCAGAATAGAATCCTGATAGGTAACGCCGTCTTACCTTTTTCTGCAGCAATGACGTCTAGTGACAACCCTGTTATGTTTCGGGCAGTAGACCAGACGGAAAACTTACTACGAGATGCCACCTAGCCTATGACTGGCAAACTGAGTTTTGCTAACATATCTATCTTCAAAGAAGAAGTTTTTTTGGACCATATGATGTTTCTTAACAAAAACAAAAGAAAAGGAGAAATCTTGAATAGAACTTTAAAAAAAATTTTAAACAACTCATTAAATATCTTTTTACAGATATAACGCTTATACGCGATCTTCATGCTTAATCTTTTAAAAGCCAAGCAGAGAAATAATAATAAGTGGTTTTACAGTCAGTCAATAGGCGTTGGCAATTTTGTTCACTCTTCTATTATATTCTTTTTTTATAATTATTATGGTTGAATTGAATTTTTTGATTCTTTTACAAACACTTGAATTAGGAAATAGTTAATTAGATTATCGCACTATTCATATTTTTTTTTATTTTAACGAAGATCAATTTACAAGCTCTAGAACGAATGCAACTCCCTGTTCTATCTAATTAAAAACCTACGTTGTTAAAAAAACAAAAATAGCTGCAGTTGCAGTGTCACCGGAAACTGCAATTTTGATTTATGAACTGATTCTGAAAGTGGTCTGACAATTTTAGACTCTCGACAACTCGAGTCCACAGTCTCGTTTAATTTGAAACCATGAAAGTCTCTTTTTCAATCACAGCTATTGAAGCAATTGGAAAAACTTGTGACATACGTACATAAATATCTTCACGCCAAGTCTCTCACGGGGTAGGCAGAGAGTATCGAGTGCCAGACTTCACGATCCTGACAAACCTGTCTGTCTTTCTTCACATTCATTACCCTTTTTATACAAACACGCCTGTTTCGGAGACTTTTGAAACCACCCGCGGATAATATCCGAGTGATCTGATCATGGAATGTCAACCTCGATTTCCCCGGGTACCTGCATTCATCCACATTCGCATGCAGATATACAAATATCTGCTTTGTCAATCTGATATTCTTTCCACATGATCGAACTAGCGGAGCAAGCCAACACTTTCTTTCAATCCCACTCTTTCTCGGATCTCACTGTTACGAATGCGGTCAGCGAGCGTTACATCACAGATACATACGTAAACCTAATACAGTGTGGTTTCTTAAACATGTCTAAGTTATGAAAGATATAAAGTCCAATATGGAAGGTCGAACACATTTTAATATATTTAATGCAGTAAGTCAAAACCACCTTACTCTTTAAAGGGATTACAGGGAAGCCTCAACAATGCGTTCGTGACCTGTATGCTGTCCACGTACGGCGCATGCTATAGCCAACTTATCTATAAAGTAACTTCACTTAATTTAATAATATACCTTGTACCAATATTTTACCAAGGGCAGGGCAGTTCACCGTGTCGTGTCGGTAAGATTCGGTCGAGTGCTTTACTGTGACTTGTGTATCCTAAAAATGAGTGACGTGGCAGATGATTGCAACGGTGTTGAGGATAGTGATCAGGATGACGAGGGGTTGGTAGTCGTTTTTTTTAAGCTAGTCAAAGCTAAATTACGATAGCTAAATCTTCACAAATTGAGTTTCATATTAAGCACTGTGCTAAATATAATTTACTGTTTTTCAAGTTGTACATGATTGAAAAAAGGTAAAAATGTATACTGCAAGTTGTAAGGCATAGTTAAGTTTGAGTTCTTGAAAACAGAGTGATCTACGAGGCAACGTAATATACTATTGTATTAGTAGTAAACATTAATTCAGTAAAAAAATACAATACTTTCTTTAGTCATTAATGATGATGTTTAAAATGCATTTTTAAAAATAACAATAAATAAAAGTCACAAGAAAGCAGAATCTACAAAGCGGAAGATATACTTCTATCTTTCCTGAACATTTAAATAATTTATGGACATTTGTAGTAAATATGTTTAATTTCTTTGTACTTTTAAATCTTCTCTCTAATTATTTTTTGATATTTTAATCGAATTTACCTTATCATTTGATGATATTGCAAAACGTTCTTTTAAACATCAAATCTTATTTGGTGATTGTCTATTCTACCTCAATTATCCAGTAATTTGGACTGCTACTTTGGTTAGATTTCACTAACTATCCTGCAACCGTGCTCTAACACCGAGCTGTCTCTGACTTCTATTATTACTTCGTGTTTACTATTGTTGTATTCCAGTTAAGAATATAACTATTATCATTTTGGGTGTTTAAGAAAGAATCTTATTTCTTAATATCAGGAAAGAATTAACAAGTACCGTTTTGATTTACAAAATATTATATGAAATCTTGATTGATCTTGATCTTTTATCTAAATAATCTTATTAAACTTTTTTACCTTATGCGTGTCATCATTTTTTTTAAGTTAATGCTATAATTGTTAAAACGTGATAATTGACTTTTTTTTTGTTTGAATTTATTGTCTCTGTGTCAGTTTAAATATTTTCAAACAGATCCTGCATTATGATTCCGGAAAGCTTTGTATTCCATTAATGAGATTAAATATAACTGAAATTCTGACGTATCTTAATACACTTTTTTTATATAAAATCCACATTTTCACAAATATTTATTCTACAAGGTAGCAAATGCGACCTTGATATAATTTTATTAGTTACCTTGTATATTCGCAGTCTGTGTTCAAATCAGATTACTGTAAGAACAAAATAGTATTATCTGTCCCTGGTATATTTTATTACATACTGTACACAGTTATTGCACGCGACTTTGCGCGCGTATCAAATTTACTCACCCACTTGGTAGAGTTTCGCAGCGACTCGCCCGGACTGGTACCACCGCCTTACCTATTCCTGCCACCATAACGTCAGTGTTAAGGTTTGCCGTTGACGTGTTCCGGTAATTTTTGCACGAGGCCTAACATCCCGGCCTCAGGGTGGCAACGCACCATTACCACCCTTGGTGTCTCTAGGCGGCGTGAATTTCTTACCATCAGGAAATCCGTCTGCTTGTTTGCCTTCCATTATCATAAAAATAATTTAAAAAAACCCACAAGAACCTGTTGATCGGAAGTCTGGAATGAAATTTGAAACCACTTTAATGTTACTTTAATAAAAAATCTTCTGATTACAGCTCATGTTCATTCAGTTTCAAATAATTTTATACTTTACATATTTTGTATGTTTATATGTATAACAAGTAATTTATATATTTCTCTAAATTTGGAAGAAATTTTAAAAATCCTTAAAGAATCGTTTTGATACTTTAAAATTATTTTTAAACAGCTAACTCGACAGAGGTTTTTCTATATCTGGTAGATAAGTAAATTTTAACTTAAGATTAAACGACCAAATGCGTGAAAACATACTAGCTTTTGACTGACTTCAAAAATTTTCTCAATTCGACTGTATTTTTTTCTTGTATGTTTGTTACGCGATTACTCGGCCAATAGCCAAACGATTTTGATAATTATTATTTATTAGAAAGATATGCCATGATGCCGAGGCTGTCCCTTATTAATGTCTTCATGATCCACAAGGTGGTTTTTGAGCTATACTTAATAGTAATTGAGTTATGTTTAAAATTAATAAATAAAATAAATATCTCAGGACAAGTTACACAAATTGAGTCTAACCCCAAAGTAAGCAAATTATATGCTTGTGTTATGGGTGTTAGTCAACGATACCAATACATAGAAATACTTAAATAGATACCAGAATAAATTTAATAAACACCCAGACCCGGAAATGCAGACATCTAAATGTTCATCACACAAATGTCAGCCCCCGTCGGGAATCGAACCCGAGCCTCGCGGTTAGTCGCAGTAGTTAGCCGTGTACGCTAGCCACTCGACCAACGAGGCGGTCAAACTTACATACATACAAAAAATTTACATATTTTTTATACTCGTAGTTTGTAAGTGCTAGTAGTATGTTGATAAAATTTATTAGGGACCATTTCGGAATAATTGGTACCTGAAGCACCTAAATGGTAACAGAAGTAAAACTTTGTTTTTATGTGAGAGGGCAGCGAAAAAGCACACGGACCAACTAATAGTAAAAGATAACGTTAGTCTATAGACAACATAGACGTTACAGGTGCGTCGTTATCTTGGGCCCGGGATGTTAGACCTATTGTTCAAGTCTACCGGCTATCCTAGTCTCTGGGCCGAAAAAATAACGACTGTCATGTTCCGGCCCTACCCACCGTAAGGCGCCATACACGCCGCAAGTTCGTGTACGACATGATAATTCTAGAGATCTGTAAAACAATATGTTAGTAGGTAATAGTCTAATGGGTCTCCTGTAACAATTACCTGATATTTAGAGGTTTAATTATTATTGTTTAAAATTCTAAAAAACGTAAAAAAGTCTAGCATAGCAAGAGACAGAAAAAAATGTAAGCAATTGGATGTATTGAAGCTATTTTGTATATTATACATAGATCAAATTATTTGCTGTATCAGAAAAATGAAGTTCTTTTATTATTCTATGAATTGATTAAAAATTTCAAATTCATGCATGTTACATTGTATTAATTGTGTAACTTTTATAATTATCTCGAGAAACTTTCTAATAGGTACTTATCGAATTTATTCAGGTACTTCTAAGGCACTAGCGTCTAAAATAGTCCAGTTCTTTAGAAGGACCATTTACAATATTTTGTATTATTTAAAGTTTGAAAGAATGTATGCTCTCTAGGTAGTAATTTAAACTCTTTCAAAAAGTAAAAAAAAGTATCTTCACGCCCACATCCCTAAAGAGCCTACCTCTTCGAGAGAAAGAGGCACAACCAGGGCACCCGTGATTAGCCGAAGACACTAAATCCCACAATGTGATAGGTGGCAAGCCTATTGCCAACCGGGCACACATCCAATCCCTAGCAATCTTTTTTTATTAGACAATTTTAAAAACAATATTTTCTTTTTGTTGTCCGACCCGGGAATCGAACCCGGGGCCTTATGAAGTCAAGTCCAACACTTGAACCGCTAGACCACAGAGGCGATCTCAACCTTTCAACTCTTTCAACCTCAACCTCTTTCAAAAATGGGCCATCTTAAGCACTGGGCTATCTTAGGCGCAAGTACCTTACTTAAGATTTGTAAATATGCTGCACCCTTGAACGGGTGATAAGGTTGTGGTATACCTACATCAAATTTTTACCTCTTAAACATATGTGCTCAAAACCAATTTTTTAGGCTTGTGATCAAAGATTGGGACATTTAACCCCTCAACTGGATATTAAGAGTTACGATAGTTAGACTAATAATTAAAAGAGCGGTTTTTACCAGCGCCCGCGACGGTTGCAAGCTTGCAAGTTCTGTTCTGCAAGATTTAAAATATGCAAAAGCGTTTTACACCCGCAGCGCCCGCGGTTGTTTGCGGTTCCCGCGGCAGCGGTCGCCCGCCTGCACAGAATCGTACAAGATAATTTGAACTGCGACGGCTTTGTGACAGCACAAATTACCGGTATCGTGAGTTATGAAGTAAAACCGCAGTTCCGGGTAAAAACCGCTCCCTGAGTTCTTAGGCTTACAAGTTACAGTATTAAATTTATTTAACTTATTTTGAAATGAAATCAAATATATTTATATGCTGAATATATGTTAGAAGTTGTTACAAAAATATTTGTTCATGCCAACATATTCTACCACATTGAGGTGTGCAAATATTTTTTAATATTAGGTATAAGTATAGATTTGAAAAAATATTATATTGATTTACGACACATGTTTTGATAGTTAACGATTTAAAAAAAATGTCATTTGGTTTAACCCTAACTACTATGAATTACCTCCGTTTCTAAACCTAGCCAGTGAGAAGACAAAATGGCAAAACAAACTCTCCGGCAATCAAGATACATTTACTAACTATAACATTTTTACATTTTAAAAAAAAAAACAAGTAATGCATTTACAATTTGCTTTATTGTTAACTAAACTTTGTATATACTGATTGTAAAAAGTACTACAAGGAACATTAAAATAACTAAGTAGGTACTGCAGGTATTAGCTACTAGTTCAGAATAAATATTACATCAAATTTAGAACAACTAGTTTACATAAGGCGGTTATTATGGTTTGTACAAAGATTGTTTATTGGTTGTTTTCTATTTGTAGATTGGCCATTGACCCAAAACTGGGATGCCGGGTTCGTTTCCCCACTGCCGTCATACGAGAAACGTGAGTGTTACACGCAGTCTCGTCTGCATACGTCACGATATTTGTGACGTCATCAATTTAGCTTTTTAATGTTAAATTGGCATTTTGTGTTTTTCACTGCAAATGAATTTGGCTCGCACGTTTTGCAAATGCTTTGTATTATTTCACACAAATTTAATTTGCTACGTAATTTAATTTATTTATTTATTATGACGAAACTGTCTGTTGCCACGCTTTATAACACTAGCGGCCCGCCCCGGCTTCGCACTGTTATGAAATACACATATAAACCTTCCTCTTCAATAACTTTATCTATTAGAAAACCGCATCAAAATCCGTTGCGTAGTTTTAAACATTTAAGCTTACAAAGGGACGTAGGGATAGAGGAAGCGTTGTTTTATACTATGTAGTTATGCGTAACTTACTCTATAATATGACGTCCTATGCTTGAAATCTGCATGCTTAAGGAAGTTGGTATAGGAATAATTTACATATTGTATCCAAATATTATTACAAACTATCGCGTTTGTGAGGTTAATAGTTGTATGCGCCTTTGTTCGCGTGGGTCTCAGTTTTAAGTTAGTTTGAGTTGAGAAATGAAGGTACTTATATACTTATTTTGATTTTTAACAGAAAAAAAATATACTTTGGTTAACTTGTAGTCCTGATTACGTTCACTGTTCCTAATTTTTGTCAAGTCTTTCATTTTTTTTGGAGGTTTCTTGCCGGAAGACGATGGACAAAAAACCTAACGGAATGTCTTATTCAAATTTGAATTTTGAACGTCTGGTTCACAATAATATTTTTCATAACAAAATTCGAATTATTAATGGCCTTTTTTATTAGGTCTACAAAACTGTGATACAACTTTTATATGACATATTAAATTAATCCTTATGAAATAAACATTTTCTAAGCTGACTTCTCCTAGATGTAAGCAAAGCATGCTAACTACATGGATAAAAAAATACATATAACAATAAACTAAGCAGTGACTGCTTAATTTGGTACCGTCCTTAATCAAAAAAAAAGAGTTATACTCGTACTTAGCAACAAACGAATCAATCCGGAAGAAGACCGGTGCCACTAAGGGCCAACATAGAGAAAAACAATTAACACCTTGTATTTTTAAAATGGCTAAGTTGATTGAAGTTCCAAGATTTATTGCATGTGCAACCAATGTTGGTCCAAAATGAATTATTTTAACTTACATTCTTCTTACAACATTGCAAAAAAGATGAGTCTGTACATTGAAGATATTATGTTAAAAAAAGGAATAATGTCATTTGGACGCTTTACAACAAAAATTTTGGATTCGGATAATGGACGTTTTTTGGATATTTTTTTTCAATTGTTCGTCCACCTTGAAAGAGGGCACCTACTGCTACAATTTTGAACTATGATGTGTATGTATCCAAATATTTAAAACTGTGTACTTTTTATGACATTTAAAACAATATTTATTATATCTAAACATGTTAAAAATATGTTACCATCCATATGTTAACACCCTACATATTCCTACGTTTTCACAGTATTTATTTAAATATTGAACTCGACAGTACTTTATAAATCAGCTGTAAAATATTTTACATAGCGAAGTAATTTTGTGTTTTATGAAGGTTGAATTGCTTTGGCTTTGAAATATTTCTTCAGTAGGTGTTTTATGCGATTACATTTCGTATTCGAAATAAAATTGACAGGTTACCATACAAACAATTGTGAGGCATGAGAGCAATTACTAGGTGGCAGAGTCGATGGTACAAGATGGTAAGATATTCTCACCGCCCAGAGACACCAAAAGTGGTAATGGAGTGTTACCAACCTGAGTTCGGGATGTTTGGCCTCGAGCAAAAGTAAGTTTACCTTACCTACCTACCTTACACTCCAAACCGGAACACGTCATGACGTTATGGAGGCAGTAATAGGGAAGGCGATGGTACTAATCTGGGTGAGTCGCTGCGAAACTACCACCTAGTCAAATATAAAGGTGTTAACTAACGGTAAGCCTTTGCCTTTTACGAGCTGCATGGCAAGAAGGCAGATGGTCTATTTTGCAAAGGAGTCCGGACCAACACGGGGAAAATAGGTAATTCACTTATATTTTGGTTAGAACTATCAGTGTTGGCAATATATAAATATCTATCAATCATTAGCTTTAAAGATGCCAGATATAACTAGCCCGTGCTAGATTCGCACTGGTGGACAAATTTTTGTATTATACATATAAACCTTTCTCTTAAATCACTATATCTATTTAAAAACCGCATCAAAATCCGTTGCGTAGTTTAAGATCTAAGCATACATAGGGACAGACAGCGGAAACTAGAAAGCGACTTTGTTTTGTATTATATAGCGAAGCAACGATTTCCTGAAGTTCCACTACATCTATCTTTACGTTTCTTTTACGTCATCTTTCTTTTACGTCAGGCTGCAACTTTGGTTGACTGCAGACTGACTCGAGATATTTTACAACGAACTGTTAGAAAAGGGCACGATGTCAACATACCTATTTAGATAACAATCTTGAACGTATTTCTTACAAGTGCTACTTTAAAGATTTTTCGTCAATAGTAGTTACCTTTGGCCAGTGGCGTAGCGTGGACTATATACACGGGCAAAGTCGCAACGGCGAGGCCCCTTTCTGTTCGTTCCCAAAAGCTACCTAAATACTTTATCTTATACTTATACAGCAAGATTACCACCATCCAATTTTTTTCTAGGCATAAAGTATCTATAAATAAGTCCATTTATGAAAAACAATTTAATCAAACCACAGTGACAAGCATAAGCCTTTTGCTGATTAGACGGTCCTAAGCCCGTAAAAGTATGAAGGGAAAATTTGAATATTTGTTTGTTATTATTATCAAATATCAATGAACTGCGGCCGCTCGGCGATTTACTACCGCCGCGTACCTACCTATCTAGCATGTCAGAGCACTCAGCGCGTAGGTACGGAGCGCGCTGCCCATAAACATCAATATTTTGTAGATGTCTGCGATGTCATATCTTAATATTTTAGTATTGAGGGATACTAAAAGAAAAAACAGGTATTTAATTATTTTCACTTAAGATCCACATATTAAAATTTGGATGGTGATTAAAAAGTCAGGGTGTATTATTACACCATGGTCCTACCATACTTGATTAGATTTGATTTGTATGAATTTGATTTTTCAGGCTTTTATTTAATTTAAAAATAAGTAAAGATTTTAAATCAGGTAGTGCGAGGCCCCTTTACGTGCGAGGCGACGCTACGCCACTGCCCATGACATTGCCTATCTATTAAACTCTTGCTATCCTACAAAAAATCGTTATCGGGATAAAAAATGCCCAACGACTTTCCCCAGGTCTAAGCTTATCTTGTTTACATGCTTGTTGAACCTGTAATGATCTTTTATGACTCGGGCCAAGGTCTTGATATCTTTTCAATGAATTTTGAATGAAGTTTTAGTGCAACAGTTTTTTTTGGAATTTCTAGCTAATTTTAATTGAGTTCTCCGTGCGATTTTACAAGTATGTTTAAGCTGAAATCTTAGTACATATCAAAGTAACACACTTACAAATAGCTTCAGAAAAAACACTAACAGTTTTCTGAAAGCCTTTCATAAGTATGTTAATCTAATTTAAGTTTGTGTCATTTATTTCTTTAAATTATTACTGCCATAAGAAGAGTATCTTTGGACCACTTTTTACGAAAATTGCGACGAAGCGAAGCATAAAATTTGGCACACTTATACTTATAAATGCTATAAATGTTTATAAATAATAAAACATTACCCACACTACCATGCATTTGACATACACAAACAAATATATTGATGATAACGATAAAAGATCACAGATGGCGCACCATTTCACAGTTTGGAAACAAATAAGTTGGTCTTGAGAAATGAAGATTATCAACAAGATATTCAAATTTATTATGGTCTAATTTCGACCAATGGGCGACCACTAGTACTATCTTAATACGTTTCCATTATACCATTTGCTTATTCGTGGAATGCACATTGCTAACAATGAAATGCCTCGGGTCATACCACGGTCAACCGAAATTGAAAACGTGATTATCTGTTTGGTCGATTAAGTAGAATTTCAGGAAATCAATAGTTCATTTAGATTTTGTACGATGTTAGAATGTATAACATATAATACTAGGAATATTAAGGGCTTACAGCACACGCCTAACGTCAGCGACCACCTGCGAGGCTCAGGTTCGATTCCCATCGGAGGCATTTGTATCTGTGTACTTGTGTTATTTTTTCCGAATTTTCATCTTAAAAAGTATGAGCGTCTCCAAAACTTAAGAAAATGTGACCACGTCTATGAATTACGTCCGAGACAAAATTGGCATCCCATTCGTTTGCGCAGGAATGTTCACGTACTTGTCTGCTTTTTTTGTATTTTATTTAGTCCAGTTTATTTCCATGAAAGTTTTAATTTCCTTGGATCCCATAATTAAAATCTTCGTTCAGGTGATAACTTACCTTTTACAAGACGAAGTTTTATACTTCTTCTTTCGCTGTGGTTACTGTAAAATTGTGGAACAGTATGCCTACGTATGTTCGTAAGGCTGAAACTCTGTGGAGTTTCAAAATATTTTTTAAAAAACATCAGTCCATACTATTTGATTCTTACTGCTCTTGTTAAGTATGAATTCATGGATATGTATTAATATAGTTTATGTATGTATGTATTAAAGTATGCATGTATATTTAGCTATTTATGTTTGTATATTACTTTATAATTTTAAATATTTTTATACTCTATCAAAGTATTTTTTTATAATATATACTACTTTAATTTATATTCTACTTTATCTTTACTTACATTACGTACACAGTTGTTTTGTTCTTACCTTTAATTTTATTATGTAATTAATTCTTCAATATCCTGTTTATCTTGCTAGTCTGGCAGAGATGGCGGCGGTTGAACAAACGGCGGTCTTATGTAACATTTGTTTTGTAATACATATTTTTGTTTTTATATCTTGTATGTTTGTATAATAAAAAATACATAAGAGGATTTAAAATGTCTGTGAGTATCATTTTGTTAAAAAAGATGCACTGTGCGCCTGCAGACTCAATACAAACTAAGTTATAGTTTAAAGACATTTACTCTTATTTGTCGAAGCCAAAATAGAAAATTTCAATATGAAATAACTAAAAATATTTACTTTTCTGGGAAATTCGACACAGCATATTTTGAAGCAGGTATAAAAATCTCTATTTTCATAGTTTATAAAAGTTGCTTACATAAAAATTAATAGAGTTATGATGACAACCGTTTTATTCCCTATTTATATTCGACAGCTGAAGAGAAAGCCACCCCATAATTACCACCTCGAATGAATATTAAGCAAATATCATTATGCCCGTATCTTCGGGCAGAGGACGGCCAGGACACTCACGACTAACCGAAGACACTAGCGGTCAGAGACGTCAATTGACATTTAATCTATTCTTGTCACGATTTTGTATAGAATATGACGACTTATGCCCGGATCCTTCATTCAAGAAACGAGCTGTTTTGCTTACGAAAGTTAGTTTTTTTTTAAGAATAGTAAAAAATGTACCTATATACGTTCATTATTGATTGTTAACTCGAAACTATTCGTGTAAATATGAACAACGTTTTATTACTTTTAGGAAAACGAACAATGGTTTTATTAACGGCTTACATATCGTTGATAATAATAGTAGTAATAATAATAAAAACTCTTTATTTTACAACAAAAACATATTAAAATTACTACAACTATTACAACAGTAAGTAGATTATTTATACAAATGACGGTTTTATCGCTAATAAGCGATTTCTTTCAAACAATCACTACGAAACTCTACCACCTAGTCAGATGTCACGGTATCAGTGACGATAAGCCTATGCTCGCCTTTTACGAGCTGCGTGGCAGGAAGACTGATGGTGTTTTCGGCAAAGGAGCCAGGACCAACACGGGGAAATTTATCTATGTACCTGTAATATTCTCCAGAAATTTGGCAATTTAATTTGGTTGGTCTTGAAAAAATTGAGCTTTCCATTAACAGTAAATTTTTATATTGATTGATACAATTTTTTGTTGTATAATGTATAGGTCAAAATAGCTCAAAAAATCATAATAAAAAAATGTAATTCAATTTTCTATTGAAAATAACGTTGCTAGTGATTAAATATATGCACGGTTGGCGATAGGTTTGCCACCTATCACATTATGGACCTGCAATGTTATGGGCGTTAAGATTCTAATGTACTTTGGTACTGACTACTTTCTATCGGGGTGGTAATAAAAGGATAATTTGCCTCTTTGAGTTCATATTGGAATATTTTTGTTATCATCGTAAATGAAAAGTTATGACAGACCCAAGCTTACAGTAGATATACGGCGCTGGGAAAACTTTTTATACATTATGCATACAAATCCTAACCCTGATTGCCTTAGAAAAAGGGAAATGCCACAGTTTCTATACTTCTTATCGTCGGTGCTTGGTGGAATTCCATTCTTGAAACAATTTATTCAACAAAACTTGTACTTTTCACAATATGTTTTTTTTATTTTATAGTTTTGCCAATCGGTTTTGCCATACGAGTATAAGCATGATCAGGGCGATATAACAACTTGTTATACAGCCCTGATGATGCTTGTATGGCAAAACCGGTTAGCTTACTTGTTATATAGCCCTGATGACGCTTGTACAACAAAACCGGTTTGCTAAAATATAAAAATAAAACACAACTATATAACAACTTGTTATATAGCCCTGATGATGCTTGTATAGCAAAACCGGTAAGCTAACTTGTTATATAGCCCTGATGATGTTTGTACAGCAAAACCGGTTGGCTAAACTATGAAAATAAAACACAACTATATAACAACTTGTTATATAGCCCTGATGATGCTTGTATGGCAAAACCGGTCAGCTTACTTGTTATATAGCCCTGATGACGATTGCACAGCAAAACCGGTTTGCTAAACTGTAAAAATAAAACACAACTATATAACAACTTGTTATATAGCCCTGATGATGCTTGTATAGCAAAACCGGTAAGCTAACTTGTTATATAGCCCTGATGATGTTTGTACACCAAAACCGGTTGGCTAAACTATAAAAATAAAATATAACTATATAATAACTTATATAGCTCTGATGATGTTTGTACAGCAAAACCGGTTGGCTAGACTATAAAAATAAAACACAACTATATAATAACTTGTCATAAATATAGCCCTGATGATGCTTGTATAGCTAAACCGGTTGGCTAAACTATAAAAATAAAACATAACTATATAATAACTTGCTATATAGCTCTGATGATGTTTGTACAGCAAAACCGGTTGGCTAGACTATAAAAATAAAACACAACTATATAATAACTTGTCATATATAGCCTTGATGATGCTTGTATAGCTAAACCGGTTAGCTAAACTATAAAAATAAAATAAAAACACCTTGCCTCGAAAATGCCACCTTGGTTTGTTATCATGTATACAAATATTCCAAGTTCTTTAACGGATACGTTTTTATACAATAAAGTCTCTCTCCTGCTGGTGAGAGAACCGTCGTATAAAGTCACAGGTGTATTATAAGTGTGTCGACGCCACTCTCGGGCCTCCCCGTCTGGGTCTGAATTTCTTTGCAGAATAGGCCATCAGCCTTCCTGCCAGGCAGCTCGTAAAAGGCGAGCATAGGCTTACCGTCACTAACACCGTGACATCTGACTGGGTGGTGGAGCTTCGCAGCGACTCGCCAGGATTGGTACGGCGGGTACGGCGGGTATAGGTAAGGCGGGGGCCTTACCTGTTTCCGGCGCCATAACGTCATGACGTGTTCCGGTTCAGAGGTTAAGGTAGCCGGTAAACTTACTTTTGATCAAGGTCTAACATCCCGGCCTTAGGTTGGCAACGCGCCATTACTACCTTGGGTGTCTCTAGGCGACGGGAATTTCTTACCACCAGGAAATCCGTCTGCTTGTTTGCCTTCTAATCTCAAAAAAAAGTGGGCGCGATTAAAATGCACACGTCTAACGGCTACCCAACCCTCCATCATGAAACACGACAATGGTGAACACTGTTGTCATGACCACCGGGAGAGCTGCTACACACACCTTAGTAATTGGTTTAATGGAAATCAATAATTAGTTTAGTAATTAAAAGGAGGATTTTAAATATTTGGTTCCATTATGTCAACTATTTTTTTTTATTACCACAAATAGCAATAGTCTTGGCTATACACACATATATGTATAATTAAAATGCACTTCGCTAAAATCAATATTTTGTAGCTTGCCGTTCTACCGACTAGTTGAAGTAAGAAAGTAGATAGTAGATTAGAAGTATTTTTAACCTGTGTATATCTACACCTGTAATATTATAAATAGTGTTGTGTATTTTTTTAAACATTCAATAAAAATCAATTTTGATCGTTCTTTAACGATTTTAAGGCTACATTAATTAGAATTGAAAATAAATTAGATGTATTAATTTCGATTTTGAAAAATCAGGTTATGTTGAAAAAATGTGGTTACTGCTGAGATTTTTATACATTAGATTTAATAATAATGTAATTATGTATATTTTATACATATTATACATTTATGAAGTTATTTTACATTTATCTTATTAAATTATATGTTTGTTTTCTTTCAGGTAAGTCAGACTACGCACGAAACGCTTTGGTGGTCGAAAACTAATATGGCGTGTTTATTGCAGTGTATCGAAAGAACAATGCAGAGTTTAGCTGGCATTCACATTTTATGTAAAGTTATACAACTACGATCAGTGATCTTAATTCTTAGTTTCTATTCCTAATTTTTTCATTAAATTTTTCATGTTTTCATACAAAAATGTAACAAAAGAAATTTGGCGCTATCTTTTAAACTCAACATAATATTGACACCTTTGTTTTTAATGTTATAGATTTTATTATATATTATTATATTAGCATTTTTTGATAAGAAGGCATCATGATAATTAAATAATAGAGAAATCAATAGTTCGTGTAAAGTAGGATAACTAATATTTTTTTATAAAAAAAGTAATAAGTTTAAAAAAGGCTGTATAATAATTTTCTTCACCTATCAAAGATATCACTTGATGAACAGGTACACTTATTGTGTCTCATGTGGAACAATTGTCATGGCCTTGTCAGTTGGGGTGGACATTTAACAACATGTTGAATCAAGCACCATCCAGACGGTTGTAATCACGCCCCAATCACGCCTTCCACAAGGTGACCTTGGTGGAAACTTTGAAACAATTCAAAATTTGGATTTAATTTATGTTCCATACGGATGCAAACCAATGTTAAGATACAACAAATGTTTCAACCTGTGTGGAATCCCTATTAGTTAACACAACAAGGGCGCCAGTAGAAGGGTGCACAAATGAAGAAAAATATGTAGAAGGGATATCTTTACATATACAGTAATAAAAGACGAAATTTTCTCATCCTGGTGGCGAAAAGTGAACACTTACATTAAGCAGTCATAGTTAACCCCTCGTCCTTTATAATAATATCAATCGAAAGCGTATTGAAATGGAAAGCATCTAAATCTGTCAAACAAAAATACAGTTCAAAGAAACATCCACTTAGGAAAATCTACATCTTACTTTTTCGAATTTATCATCCTCGTTTGCAAGGGACTTCTTTTTATATCGTTACATTAGGTACGCAATAGAGAGTGATAATTTTGTCAATAAAACCTTTTTAATGTAAATACATCATCAAAAGGAACAGATATTTTGAATTTTAACACTATTAAGTGTGTCTGTTAATATTATTTGTATTTTTTTCATCTTATAAGCAAAAACAATGTAAACATTTAAATATAACATAAAAATAGTGTTTGTGGCTTCAATAAGTTAGACTTTATTGTCATCTTTTAGATTCTACTACTTTAATTCTTTATTATAAAACTGTACTTGTACGAATGTTTTATTTTACAGCTAGTTAACATGGTAGCAGGCGCAAAGTTCGTTGCAATAGGTATGTAGGTTTAAAATTTTCTTAATTATTTGGACGAGGAAGACAATGCACAAACTAAAATACTTATAATTGACAAAACTTAACACTTAACTTGTAACAGGTGAGAATAATTTGCTTTGTTACTTAACCGCTTTATCAATAAACTTAGACTAAAATTCCTACTTTAGTCGATATTATGGTCTGTATACCATTGCAATATAGGCCTTATTAATATATAATACCAGGTTGAACCTTGAAGTACTTTAGTCTGTGTTTAATAATAAGACGGTTAGTGTTTTTGTTGATGTAAAACCTAAGCAAGTTAATTAATGAAATATTGTTCAATGTTTTACTTTAAAATATATTTTTCACCAATACCTGATTTAAAAAGAGCGCTTAAAATGGATGATTACTTGTATTAAAAAAGTTTAAGCTCATTGCAAGAAAAATTTGCAATGTACATGATTGACTTTAAAAAAATAATTTGGACAACCACCAACACCAAACACAAAAAAAAACCACGGCGTCAGTATAAGACCGTCGTCTTATACTATTGCGCGGTTTTTTGTTCGTTACGAACAGAGATAATTTCCAATACGGTAATAGCAGTGGGGTTTTATATACCGAACATTTTTTAAGATAAGAAATGAACATAGAAATCTAAGAAATAAATGTACACAAGAAACATATGTTTGTCTAAGAATGTACCAATATTCAATTAAAAATTAAAACAGAATATGAATCATATAAAATCTAAAAGTACCTTCTTTCTTCATTACTTTTAAAATATCAATCAATATCCCTATCATGCAGAATAATTTAATTACTTTATCATTCACAACTTTGTTGGGTATAATTTTTGTCTTAGATAAAAAACTAAATAAAACATGTTAAACATAGCACCTTTCTTGAAGTTGGTGGAAAATAATAGACTTGTTAGTTTGAAGTCTCCACGTCAGCATTCCAAGTTCATTATTACCCTAGTTTACTGACCTCTAGCGAGTCTACCTCTGACAATAAAAAACAAAATCTTTCTTTTAGTGATCATTTTTAAATTCAATTTAAGTTGGCAAACAGACAAATGCGTCAACTATTACATACTACCTAAGGCCTATAGACAAAAAATATTATTAATTACTAAAATTAGACTTGTTTAAAATTTTCTTAAAGCAGAAAAGTAATTAATATCATATTATAAGACGATATGGGTTAAAAACTTTATATTTTGATTTTAAAATTTTACCTCAACATACTACAGTTAAGATTAAACAAATATTTGGTAGCCTGAACCAGGAATTCCACCTACCAAATGTTGTTTCTTTAATACAAAAATTTAAATGGAGTATGACCTGAATATTGTACTCGTATATTGGTGGTAATTTTGTTGCTCACTCACTAAACTAATTTTAAGTTATCGCTATCTTCTTTCCATGAGAGCAATAAAAAGAGACAAAACACTTTTAGTGCTATCAAATTAGTCCGTAAACGTCTTTCCTACAGACGTTTAATCTATCACTCTGAAAAAGTTCGATTTGACATGTTCGGAGTAATCATGTCAGATTACTCCGAACATGTTAAATCTAAAGTGTTGAGACTCGTTTGTTTTTCTTTCATTTGAAAAAGACAGCAGGTATTAAAAATAAGTTTAGTTTGTGAACAGCAGAATCTCCATCGTCACCCGAGTAACTGTGGAATTATTCTTAGAAAGTACTTATCTAATATTATGTTCTACTTAGTAACTAAGTTGCTTAAAGTCTGGTACACAAATATTTGATAAGTGCCAAGTGGCTTTGCAGTCTACATTGTGAAGTATTTATTACTTTTTAATTTGGTTCTTTTACCAGAGACTTTATTTTAAAATGAAAGAATATTTTCAACACGATAAGCGCGAAAATGAGATAATGCAATGTATTCATTACATTCATACTTAGACGAAAAAAAGGTGCTAAATTCAAATGTCAAGCTTTTCATTTTAAACGTCTTAATTTTAACCGGATCCAAAAAAGGAAGGGGATCTCAATTCGAGATTATGTTTTTTTGTGTTTTCTTGTAGATATTTATAACGGCCCATAGCTAAAAATAGGTTTTGAAAATTCAAATTTTGCGAAAAGAACAGTAGTATCTTTTGATAGCATTCGCTAATTGGTTTTACAGCTTTAAGGGTCAGTAAACCTAATTATTTAATAAAAAAATGACGTGTCGACGCGTCGCTGAAAAAAAGGGTCCTTACAGACGGACGGTCGTAAAACAAAGTGATCCTATGAGCTTTCCGTTTTTTCCACACGGAACCCTGAAAAATATGGGTGAAATTATATATAAGCCGAATTTACGACGAAACATTATTCAGGAGTAAAAATTTATGATTTGATAATGTATTCGCAACAACGTAACGCAAAATAAAAGGTTGTAAACTTGGTGTGCCGCCTCAGGATATGTCAACAAGTTAATAACTTGTATAAAATGTGTTTCTGGTTGTATTTATGTAAGATATTATACAGGTGTTTATAGTAAAATTTTTGAAGAAAAGAGGGGTGTTATAAGTTTGTCGTGTCTGTCTGTCTGTGGCATCATACCTCCCGAACGGATGCAGTGATTTCAATTTAGCTTTTTTGTAAAAAATTGAGTGGAGGGTGAAAGTGGGAAGATTAACCGAACGTCTGCAAATGTACTCGGATATTTTTTTACTTTTTAAAGGGAAATTAGGTTTTTGTGGCGGGTTTTTAAATTTTTAATTTAATTTTATTGTTATTGATAAAAAGAAGATACAGTTAATTACGTAACTGATTTTTGCACTAACAATTCAATTAAAATAATTAAGTTAGAGGTTTTTTTAGGTTAGAGCGAATAAGCATAAGGATCTTCTAATTGTAATAGAGAAACAGCAAAGACAATGAATTTACTAATCTCTGGTAACTGTGACCTAAAAACGATACCGAGATCAAAGGCCTTTTGTGTAAGTCTACCGGCTACCCTTAGCCTCCAAACTGAAAGGTGACAGACTCATGAGGATAAAAGGAATAGGTAAGGCATTGGATCCCTAGTTTGACAAATTTTTGCACAGAACTCTACCAACAGTGGTCTTGTGGACCTCCTCCTTGTGGATCATCTAAAGTCCGGAGCTGTTTTTTTTAAAAAAAATGTATAATTTATATTGTATATTAGTACAATGGGTGGCACGGAGACTAAGAAAGCTTTTCTGGTGAGTTTTCCTCTATGCACTTATACGGGTACATCGGGACTATGTCCTCACCTAAAATTGCGGGGTTTATCCCATTGGTAAGATTCGTGGATAGACTGGTCTGACCAACGGGATATTTTTATCCTGTTGATCAGATCAGCTCTTGTTTTATTCAAGTACTGATGAATACAAAAAAGCTAGGTTAGATCAACAAGGATCAACCATAATCATAAAATAATTATTCTGAAAAAAGTACTAGGAGACCATAAGTGACAAGGAGTTTTGGTTATGAAAATACGTATAATTTCTACGTAACCAGTTACGAAAATTTTGTTACGAATGTAGACGAAGCGAAGAAAACATATTATAGTGTAAAACGCTGATCTGACCAACGGGATAAAAACATCCCGTTGGTCAGACCAGTCTATCCACGAATCTGACTAATGGGATAAACCCAAATTGGGCGCCAAAATTCAAATTCGCCGAAAACAAAGTCTATGTACTCGTCTGAGAATACAGGAGCACTAGAGGTTAAATGGTTAAAATCAGTGCTCGCTTCTTACGAGCTACCTAGTATTGAGGCAGATGGTATTTTCTACTCGGCATACACACGTGGATGACACGTGGATAAAATGCTGCCATGTCATTTGCTGCTGTCATTGTTTGTGTATCAATTTTAGACGGTGATTAGGTAAACGTGTGTCTATTTTTTGGGGTGAGGCGGTAAGAATAACGCGCTATCTTTGAAATATCTTAATATGTTGGTATTGAAATTTGGGTATTTCTTGAATTGACACCTAGGTACAATCACAAATCTGAGTTTTTTTTTAAAGAAACAGCCTAAATATTCGACTGCTATATTGGTGGTAATTTTGTTGCACACTGACTAAACTAATTTTAAATTATGGCTATCCTCTTTCAACGAAAGTAATAGAAAGAAATAGAACTCTTTTAGTGCTATCAAATTAGTCTGTACACGATATTTCTATAGACGTTTAATCTGTCACTCAGAAAACGTTGATTAAAAACGTCGCAATTTGGCATGTCTAAATTGTTCCATCTCTTTTGTTCTTGTTTCATTTGAAAAAGATAGCATGCATCTATAATAAGTCGAGTTCGATTCCCGACGGCGGCAGACGTTTGCGTAAAGAACATATTTTAGATGTCTGCATTTCTAGGTCTGGGTGTTTATTAAATTTATCCTGATATCTACTTAAGTATTTCTATGTATTAGTATCGTTGACTAACACCCGTAATGCTAGCATATAATTTGTTTACTTTGGATTAGATTAAATTTGTGTTACTTGTCCAGAGACATTTATTCATTTTATAATTATTATTTATTATTAGTATAACAACGAGACAATCCTAATATTTTGATTTAATTAAACATTACTAGAATCATAAATAACATCAATATTTTTAATGTTACTCGTATTATTTTGTTAGTTTCAATATAATGTAGTCATAATTTGAAAAAAAATCGCTTAATAAATTTTGCTACGAAGTATTTATACCTATATTACTGTATACACCTCAAAATGCAAACATAGCGGTCCTTTGGGTATTAAACCAACTTTTATTCTCAAAGTAGCGACCCCATTACGCCTTTCTTATAGTTAGGACTGAACTAGACTTCTAAAGGGAGTGAAAGGGACACAAATAGATGGATTTCCTGATGGTAATAAATATCTGACATTAAATATGACTATCGTTTATTGAAAAGTAAAGCGAAATGTTTAGCTCTAAAATAATAATCGGAAATAACCAGAAAACGTTATTATTACCGACGTCATGATG
>NJDD01002213.1:17432-85529 GCA_002245505.1 Calephelis nemesis | reverse complement strand
ATTGTTATACTTGATAATTAGATTTGTAGGAGGTGTCTTATAATGTTGAAAATTAATAAATGTAGTTTTATTGAAATTTACCTTTAAATTATTAGAATTCAACCACTCGACCACTAATTTCACCGTTTCGTTACATTGTAACTGCACTTCTGACTTATTACTTGAAATAACTACTGATATATCATCAGCATACAGATAACATTGATGGGTTGTGACGTTTGGCAAATCATTTATCCCAAGGATAAACAGAAGGGGCCCTAAAATGCTACCTTGTGGTACACCATATTTAACTTCCTTACTCGTTGATTTATAGGATATCATATTGTGTGTTTTTTTGTCTAATTTCTGTACTTCTACATATTGTTTTCTTAATGTTAAATAACTTTTTATTCAATTTAGAGCAGGTCCTCGAATACCATAATATTGGCACTTTTACAAAACTAACCCATTTTTAGGTAAGTAAGTACCTTAAACATTTTTCACTAAAGTAAACGAAGTTATTAACGACCCGTCGAAAATTTGCAGATATCATCCACCCATTTAACTAATTATCATTTATTCCTTCTTCTTTAGGAATTTATAAAATACCAGCTGTTACCCGAAGCTTTTTTCGCCTGGCAGTTTATACATTTACTGTTTATAGTCCATTATTATGAACCTTAGGGCCAGAATTTCTAGAAACGCTTTAACACGTGTCTTTTTATTTTTAGTAAGTAACTTAAAAATAAAGTTTCATGTTTCTAATGCAAAAATTTGCGGTTTTCCATACAAACTTTCAACCCCTATTTCACCGCCTTAGGGTCAGAATTTCTAGAACGCTTAAACATGTATCTACTTATTTTTAGTTAGTAACTCAAAAATAAAATTTCCTGTTTCTAACGTAAAAATTTGCGTTTTCCATACAAACTTCCAACCCTATTTTATCCCTTTAGGGTCCTTCCGTCCTTGGTGGCTCTTAATAAGGCGCCCCTTTTCACCAAGTTTCGTGGCTGTAACTGTAACGGCTATAACTGTTTTTGCTCGGCGTTGATGAATCAATCAGTCAGGACATATTACTTTATAAGTATAGATTAATTGTTAGTTTTAGGTTTATGATTATTATAAATAATTATAAAGATCTTATTTATTGTGAGCAAATCAGTTTATTTCAGATTTAAGAAGGAATAGGGTTCGATGATACCAGCAGATTTTCGATGGGCTGTAAATAACTGCATTTATAGTAGTATGATATCAAAAAGTAAGATCGTTTGATAGATCTAGGTAAAGTTATCCATTTTGTGTGCGTCTTCACGCCCATATCCCCGAAACGGAAAGCATAGGTACAACCAGGATACCTCCCGACTAGCCCAAGACCCTAAGTCTCACAATGTGATAGGTGGCAAGCCTATCGTCAACCGGGCCACGGTAATATACTCGTAATATAAAGTGTTTTATTTTCATTCATACAAACGGACGAAAACAAGTTTGGAGTACCTACGCGTGTCGAGTCTGGTATACACTTGGTACACATCATTCACGGTTGCGCCCAAAGTTGCGCCGTTGTGACGAACAGTCGATTTAAAAGCGTTTTTTTTATTTTGTAAGCATTAGGTAAAAGTGCGCTATGTCTTAATAGGTCTACGTTTTTTTGGTTTTATAGGTCTCAAAGTATTTACTTAATATGGCAAAGAAAAATTATAGATTATATTCTGCTGTTTTCGAGCTTCACTTGAGTTGTTAAGGATAGATTACTGTGAAATATGGTTGTCATAAATACCACATGCTAGGAAATACAATATTTCCGATTACAATACCTATAGATACCTATAAATAACCTTAAGAAGTCAAGTCCGGCGCCGGACTAATCCACAGAGGCGATTACCTTTCGAAATTTTTGAATTCGCTTCGAGGTTCTCGATCTTCATAATTTTTATTCTTGTAAGTAGCTTTTTTTTTATTTTTTTAAAGTGGGATTAAAATAGTTTTATCGCTTCATTAGGATGTTAATGAAAGAAAAGTAACGCGTGTCGGCTTGTCGTAATTTTAATCGGAAACGAAAAATTTACCTCTGCGTTTAATTCAATTCGGAATGAAGTGTTTAACTGTAATTAAATATACATATGCAAATAAAGCGACCCCTTCCTTTACGCCTCACGGCCGGACCAAACTACCTCATTTAAAGCAATGACCTCTTTCTGAAAAATAGTTTTAAATATTGCTAGTGATTTTTTTTAATGTTGGTTATTGAATTATATAAAGTTACTGGAAACAATTTATTCACTACACATGTACTTTCCACAATATATTTTTTTATTTTTATAGCTTAGCCAACCGGTTTCGCTATTCAGGCATCATCAGGCTATAACAATGGGCCGTGACAAGAGCGTCGCCAGCCGATGGCCTAAATGGGGGCTAGTTGATACGGAGATTGAGAAAAATATACATTGTAGGTTCAATCGGGAGCCTCGTGCCCTCGACTTTTTGACTTGCCTTGCATTTCGCTCTAAATAGTAGCAAACTAGTAGAAAAGTACTAGAATAATCGATCAAGTCAAGTTAAAGACATAAGACTGTTTGCTTTATCTTTTTTTAGAATCTCTAGGGGAGGGCAGCTGCCCCTCTTGCCCCCCCCTTGGCGACGCCCTTGGGCCGTGATGATGCTTGTATAGCGAAACCAGTTGGCTAAACTACAAAAACAAAAAGTGTATTGTGGAATGTACAAGTGTAGTGAATAAATTGTTTCTAGAATGGAATTCCAACAAGTACCGACGATAAGAAGTATAGAAACTAAAGTTAATGGTTTTCAGTATTGACATAGGTCCGCATTTAAAAAAAAACGTTTTATTTTGAATTCTTAGGTTTTCTTATCTTTCGATCTCAGTCATTCAGTCAGTCATTTAGTCGTCTGACTAAAATGGATACCAAATTGACGATTAACCTGAGATTTTTATATTTTCATTAGAATATATTGCGTTATTTTGTTCGACAACTTGTTCTCTTATTGTAGGTTACCACTACTACAGTTGATATATTTTCTGACAATATCTGAAAGTAAAAATTCGAGAACTCTATTCAGAACTATTATCTGAATTGATATATATATAGATAATCTCAAGTTTTTAACGATCTAATTAACAAACAAACTTAAGGGGTTAAGTAGGGTTGTTAACTCTCAAAAAAAACCAACCCGGAAGAATTTTAACAAATCGCAGGTGGGATGGAGTTTTGAATAAAAATGTACTACTGTCATACTGTGGAACCTTATATTTTTGTCCACAGTTTCATTTTTTTTTTAATTTTTTTCTAGAAATATCCAGTACATTTTGATGACTTATGGAAGTTTTGACGGCTATATATAAAACGAGTGGTGAAAACATAGTGAAATGATTCGTAATACACGTTGAGAAAATTAAAACAGACAAGGGCTAATTAGGGTAGGTACTTATTAAACTTTTTGTTTTGTTTAAGAGAATGACCCCATACCAAAAGAAACATCAGTGGAAGAATCACTAAACTATTCTGAAAACTTCCGAGATATGCCTACTACTTCAAAATTACATTTCATAATCGCATTTTTGGACTTAGTAGTAACTTTTTATACTAAAAATGTAATCGACTGTGACGTCAGAGTCAAGAACTGTATGAATCACACAGGAATTTTGTTAGGTAGCTATATCAAAAATGACGTATGTTGGAAAAGTTGTCAAAAGCTGATAACATAATTTTTAATACCTACTTAATTTAAATTAAATTACATAATTTCAAATTTAATAATTTTAATTTAAAATTAAAGATTTGGTGATAAAATTTTCTAATACTCAAAAATAAGTTCACCACCCACTTTTGAATGATTATAAAACAGAAGAAATGTGATATATATAAATAATTTTGCACATTTTTATTATTCAACTGCACTTTATGCACTAGGCAGTAGGCATGTTATTCTCAATAAGTTAAAATTTCTATCATCTAGGTACTCTTAACACAAACTCAATGTCTCAGGAACCATAAGCCCTACGACTTTGGTTGTAACTTGTAAGATATATCGCTAGTAATAGTTTAAAGTTTTAAGCGCTTGCTACGAGTATTTTTAAATCGGTACGATCCTATTTAAAGGTTTTATTGCGGCTAGCAACGTTATCGCTACACTTTATTATAGGATTTGTAATGCTAGGGTTGTGCAATGTCAAAAATAAATTTAAATTTATAAACCGAGTATGAGTGGTAGATACATATTTATTTTATTATTTGATGGGCAAAGGTGTCCCCCAAGTGCAAAGCTGTAGGGAATCACGGCAATGTAAATGTAAAATGTAATTCTTCCTTTAATATTCGGGTTCTGGTGGCGGAGGTGGGTGGTGGAAACGTCAGTTAGACTTGTCACATTCTGTGTGGTTTGGAGGATTATTTGCCACAACAGTTACACTGCTTACGCGGAATTAGCAAAATAAAGGCTTATTTTATATCTGTTATAATGGATTTCCGCAAAGTAACGCCTGATTCAATAAAATATAATTTTATTTTTAAATTTATATTTACGTTGCTGTCGAGAAGTATCTAATATTTGTCGGTGACGTGACAACAGATAGCCAGCGCACCAAACAACGTGGAAGTAAGGATGAGTGCAAGACGCAGAGCAAAGTCAGCAGATTTGACTTCGTTAATTAATTTATGATAGTAAGTTTCATTGTAGCAAAAAACGGAGATATTATTGTGTGCTCGGGAGATTAACCATCATTACCGGAATCTATTATGATTATATTATATATTAAGGCCCCATACTTAGTCAGCCAGAAGAACCAGTCGCTGCACTCCCCCGTTCCATGATTACTATGAAATATTGTGCTCTAAAGTAAACATCTTAATCGACAAATCACTATTTTTGACACTATAAAAGTAATTTGAAAAAAAGTATAAAAACTGAAACACTTATCTCTTAGGTATAGTACTTATCTATGTTTATGTTAAATCTGGTATCGATATTTTCATAATTGAAATAGATAGCTGGGTTTTGCTTTTATAAAGGGTTAACTTTTTGATTTTTTCTATCGAGCAAAGTGAGATGAATCGTATTATGGAAACACTAGTCTTATAAAGCATATTAATGTTAATCTTGTGTATTTTTGTCAACAAGATCCATGATTGATTTGTATGAAAAAAAAACGTTATACTGCTGACGTATTTTAGCATACATGGACCCCTAAGATGAATACGATAATACTTTTCAATAAAGTTTTGAATTTATTAGCCAAAAGTGTGGTGTCTGGCTAGATTAATATAGGAAAAGATCACACTCTCTATTGAACCACTTTAGTTTTTCTTAATTTCTTGATTCAGTTTCATTAGCTGTTAGAATTATTAGTTAGTAATACTAATTTGATAAAAAAGTTTATTTCGATTATTTAAAAATAAAAGGTTTCTCTTAGCATTTAATTAAATTGGGAGAGATGTATTTAACTGTACTTCAACACAAATGTGACTCTGTCCTTTAGGGCCCAAGGCGACGTCCAAACTACCTTATTTTACAGCAATGACCTCTTTGTAGAAAAGTAGTTTCTAATAATGCTAAAGTAGATTTTATAGAGTCGTTTCAGCAAACTAGGTAGAGTTACCGAATTTATTACATGTAGCTTGTAGTAGCTTTTTATAGAGTCGAAGATTTTGATCGACATGTTTTTCGAGTTTTTGTCGAGAGGGGTCAATAGTAGGTACTTACCTACATTTTTCTAGTTGACTCGAATTTCTTTTTTATGATATTGGAAGGCAAGCAAGCAGGCCTCGAGCAAAAGTAAGTTTACTGGCTACCATATCCTCCAAAGCGGAACACGTCATGACGTTATGGCGGCAGGAATAGGTAAGGCGGTGGTACCAAGGTGGAGTGAGTCGCTGCGAAATTCTACCACCTAGTCAGCAGTCACGGTGTTAGTGACGGTAAGCCTATGCTTGCCTTTTACGAGCTGCCTGGCAAAGGAAAGCAGATGGTCTATTCTACAAAGGAACCCGGCCAACACGGGGAAAAAATCGTATATGAAATAGTTTTCTAATAGGCATATAATAGAAGGCAAGGGCACAACCAAGGCACCCACTACTAACAAAAAGACACTAAGCCCTACCAACGTGATAGGTGACCATCCTAAGCATCGTTATTTGTATTAAAAAATGGAAAAGAAACATTTTCTAATAGTTGCATGGGGATCGATCCCGGGAAAATAAGGATGGGTAGGTACCTATAACAATTGGATAAAAACATCTGTCTGTTGAATTACAATAGGAAATATAAATTGACTGCATTGTAATACACGTATTTGCATACAGAGAGCTTATCTTTTATGCCCTGCGGTTAGGTTGAAACCAACGTATTTTTACAACAACGATTTATCATAGTTATTTTTTTTCCTAAAAAGTGTTATTTAAAAAAGTGTTTTTTAGCTATCGGTTCAAATTAATAATATAATGTAACAGAGGTTAGAGGTCTCACCCATGTGATGCAAGATCTATGAACTGGACTGGAACAGGATCGTGAGGTCTGGCATTCGATAATCTCTGCCTACCCAGTGAAGGTGTATTGGCGTGATGGTGTATATGAGTTGATGTATTAATTGAGAATCTCTGGATTCTGAGGATTCCTGCGTTATTGATAAGTGATATTATAGTCTTGTTTTTTAGATACACATAATACACAAATACAGATAATATACACAAAAAACATACAGACACACATAAGATACACAAAAAACATACAGATAGAGGGAGAAATCTGAAGAAGAGAAAGACTAATGGAATTGTAACATTAATAAAGTTCAAGTTAGTGCGAGTAGTTAAGTTGTTTGTGCGAGTTAAGGCATTAAGTAAAATTACTTAATTTATACTTAAGAGTATGAACTGTAAGTTAGAATATTAAATGAACTTGATATTATTCTTCAGTATCATAGTAATATAAAATAAGAAGCTTATTGAAGGTCCCCAGACAAATAAAAACGTATTATTCAAATTATATAGTTTATGTAAATCGCATTGGCTGCACATGGTGAAAATTAAGGAGACGTTCAATTATTATGAAAAGTAGGGATTTTAACATTTTTTCGAACCCTCATCTAGAATTTAGGAAGATGTAAGACAAAAAGAAAATTAGATTTTTAAAATTTTCTAATAAAAAAAAAATTGTTGCTCGAGATTGGATATGAGCCCGGTTGGCGATAGGCTTGTCACCTATCATACTGTGGGACTTAGTATCTTTGGCTAGTCGGGGGTGCCTTGGTTGTGCCTCTGCCTACCTCTTCGGGGATATGGGCGTGAAAATACTTTTTTTCATTAGATTTATTTTAAAAAAATAGGAAAGGTTGTATATTGATATTTGCTGAAAAAGTTAGTGAAAAAGTGATATTAGGCTCGACCTCCTCTGGCTTTAAATGCCTCAGGTAATTTACGGACGCTTATTAAATCTTAAGTTTTGCTTGTGTTTCTTTTATTTATTTTAAAATAAAGTCTATTAGCCCCTGAAAAATTCTTCAATTGGCGTAAGCATTAGGCTTTAACTAAGAGTGATAGTAAAATAATTTAGGCGAAGTAAAACTGCAAAAAACAGACTTCAAGTTGGTGCCATCTACGAAGGTACACAAAAATTTAATATTCTACTCGATTTCTCTGGGACTTCATCGTAAGATCCAGACGTGGTAGCAATGGAAATATTTCGAAAGTTCGCTCGTATATGAATAGCAGTTCAGTTATGACGGGGAAATCGGAGAATACATAAAAAATATACAAGTCGAACAACCCGCTGGTCCCTGGGAAAAAGGTGGTTATATTGAAATGTAAAATGTTCAAAAAAAGCTAAAGAAAGAAAAGTTGTTGATCAAAAGACAAGCCTTTAGTTGTTCGAAACTTTTTTTTGTTGTTAATTAATTTAATTTAAATGTAACAATTTAATTGATTTAAAGCTCGTTTTATGTACGGATTCACGAAAGAAAAAATTCTTAATATCATAAAGAGGAAATGTTTGATTTTTTGTTTGTTTGAAATTAATAGGCTCCGAAACTACTGGACCGATTTGAAAATTCTTTCACCCTTAGAATGCTATATTATCCCTGAGTGACATAGCTTTTGTTTCATCGAAATCGGTGCAGTAAAAGCCCAGTTACGCGGGCGAAGCTGCTAGAAACTGCTAGTATGTAATACGATTATCAGAAGATATTTTGTAACAACCATCCGTTTTTTTATCTTTGAATGTAGACAGTCAGAGACATATACAATATACAGTAGGAATTTTATGTTTACAGTTTCAGAGAAAAAGGCGTAATACCTTCATACTATAGTTCATCATACTATACTTCATACCATATACATATACTGTAATTTAAATCCAAAAAATGAGCTAAATTCATAATTATTATTATTCATCTATTATGAATTTAGCACATTTTTTTCCATTTAAGTTACGTTTCATAAACAAATTAAATCTGCTTGGAAAAAAGTGGTATATTTTTTTTTCGTTTAGAATACATTAAGGATTTGTAGGGTAAAAACCCAAAAATGACATCTTTAAAAAAGATGTGGCCGATGACACCACCTTTTTTCCTCAGGAACAGAGATATTACCTACGCCGTTTTAAAAATTAGATTAATAAAGGTGAAAGTGTATAAATGATTATTATTAATTGTAAATGCTACTACTTTTAACTCTATTTTTAATATTTTTTTGTAATTACTGCCTAGAAAATGTTACTTCCCCGGGTATAATTAAGGTGAAACATAATACCTGTATCTAAATTAGATATTGTGTGCGGAAAATGAACTTAATTAGGATAATTAGAGTACTGTGCTACAAAATGTATGAGACAAGGAAAGTAAAAAATAAAACAGAGAGGAAAAATTTGAAGGTAATTTTCTATTATTATCTGCATAAAATATTTACTGTACACACCTACACGAACGTAGATGGGCGTAGGTTCGATTCCATATTTATGGAATATTCCATATTTATATATGTATTTTCATTTATTTAAGTAGTAGCTTTCGATCGCGACTTTGTTCGAGTGAAAAAAACGACGGGTTGCACTCAGGGAGTGCCGGCAGAAGCGAAAGCTTGAATATTAACTTTGCGCATTTTTGATATTTTGGAATGGTTAGGGAATAATTTTGCACGAATTGCTTTAATTATCAGTATGAAAGTACTATTATACATTTATGTGGTAGAATACAATATTCATTTATTGCGCTATCGTACACAAACATGACAACGCGAACATTCGCGTAAGCGCCCTGCAGCGTCTTACGAATTTTCGATCAGGTCACGTGTCCTGACGCGAGTTTAAAAGTTTATCTAAAAAGGTGCGCAATGCCTCTAAAGAAGTTTTCACTTTAAAAAGATCTTTGTTCGTGATCGGATATGTGTCCGGTTGGCGATAGGCTTGCCACCTATCACATTGTGGGTCTTAGTGTCTTCGGCTAGTCGTGGGTGCCCTGGTTGTGCCTCTGCCTACTTCTTTGGGGATATAAGCGTGAAAATACTTTTTTTAGATTAAAATACTCCAAGATTCAATCTGACATCACAGCCTTTATTACACTGTATTTGGTATCATACGTATCTAGTACCTGGTATTATGATGTCTTTATTATACTGAACCAACTAAACTTTAACACTTCCCTAAGTATCTGTTTATTAATAAGTTAGACTATGTTTTTGGTAGGTTAGGAACATTGTGGTTAGCAAACGACCTTCAACAAATACCTACCTAATTAAACATGTAGATAATTGCGACGTATTTTATTTCGAGGCTTTTTCCAACGTAAAATTTCGATATTCGTCAATAAATATTTTTTCGTTAACCAATTAGATGTGCACGTACCATAATGAACTCGACTGACTGATTGAATTATTCATGTGGATTAATTGATATTTAATGAAATTCTTTCTACTGAACAAGTTGAAATATTAAAGCAGGAGCTTCCGTAATTGCTTTCAGATGTGATGCTTTTATGAATTAATTAATATAATTATAACCTACAAAATATTTAGTAGTCTGTTGCACGTTTAACATATTTAAAAATAAAAAGAAAATATCTTCACTCCCCATATCTCCGAAGGGGTAGGCTGAGGCGCAACCAGGGCACTTACGACTAGCCGAAGACACTAAGTTCCAGAATGTGATAGGTGACAAGCTTGTCGTATCAAGCTGATTAAAAGATGATTGACGTCTCTGTGTCCGGCAGTAAGTCCCAAAATGTGATAGTTGGCAAGCCTATCGCAAATCGGGAACATATCCAATTCCCGCAAAGTTATTTTTATTACAGTGCTCTTGTAGGTACCCATGTAGCCTACCATAAAGCAGATAGCCTATGTAGCTCTTATGATCTGTCTACAGAGGCGGATTAAATGTAGAGAACACCCTAGGCAAATACCTCTTTGGCGCCCCTCTATCACAGATAACTAAGTTGACCAGGTTACATGTATTTAGGCATGAATGAAATAATATGTGATGAGAGTGAAGAAAGCAAGAAGGATAGAAGGAACATGGAAATCCATAATGCCCCTCTGGAATCAGATCTGACTGTGTATATGTTTTACATGAATTTTGTATTTTTTTCTTTTTTCAAAAACTTTGCCGCGCCTCTTTGTAATCTCGCGCCTCTAGGCAAGTGCCTACTTTGACATAGGGATAATACGCCTCTGGCTGTCTAACAGTTAGGACAGTTTGAGATTGTTGGTTTATTTTATATAGAGGACTCAGACTATACAATAAAAAGTATCTTCACGCCTATATCCCCGAAGAGGTAGGCAGAGGCATAACCAGAGCACCCCCAACTGGCTGAAGACAACTACCATAATGTGATAGGTGGCAATCCTATCTCCAATCGGGCACATATCCAATCCTGGGCAAAGTTATTTTTATTAGGAAATTGAAAATATACATTTTCTAATTTTTGTTTTTGACATTTACTGACTCATACACACACATTTTGTTGGACTTACTTCTTGAGGTCCCGGGTGTCGAACCCGGGACCTCAAGAAGTAAGACGTCGGACCGCTAGATCACGGATGCGATACTTATAGGAGATATTTTAAATCCCAATAAAAAACATGTATGTTGAGCATACAAATATTTTACGATCTACTCTTAATTAGTTATGTTAAAACTAGATGTATTAATATAATAATAACAAGCTTCATTCCATGTACAACAATAACGTGTATTTTCGGTGAACATTGTAGTGCAGGCACATCCGTGCACACATGCGGCAAGCGATGATCCCTCTGTGATTGATTTATCCGTTTCATTCACTCACCATTCACTTATTTGTGTAACACATTCATAATAAATGATTTGTCTTGCAAGTGTGGAATCTCTGATTAAAGCAGAGAAATAAGGAAAAAAAACACGTCCGTTCGTAGGTACGGCCTAAACATCGTAAGCCAGATATGAATATTAAAAAGCTAAGAAAAAATATTAGAAAAATTGATTATACGAGATAGTAAAAAAGTAAAAGTTGTGGGTGTTAGTGTTTTCGGCTAGTCGTGGGTGTCCTGGTTGTGTCTCTGCCTAACCCTTCAGGTATAAGTAAATAGTTAAACGTCAGAACTAAGAATTTTTATATATGGTGTAATTTACTATATGTACCCATTAACATTTTTGTCTTTCATAACACAATTATCGAATCAAGTACCAGTGGCGTTGTTTCCAAATCCTTACAATTTAGATTTAAAAAAGCCATCTAGTTATACGGCACATAAGTAACGGCAAATAAGTGTGAAACCTCTGTAGTATCAGTTTTTGGTAGTTATAAATAATAATAATAAAAAATATCCCTGGACAACTCACACAAATTGAATCTAAGCCCAAAGTAAGCAAATTATATGCTTGTGTTATGGGTGTTAGTCAACGATACTAATACATAGAAATACATAAATATATACCAGTATAAATTTAATAAACACCCAGACCCGGAAATGCAGACATCTAAATGTTCATCACACAAATGTCTGCCCCTGTCGGGAATCAAACCCGAGCCTCGCGGTAAGTCAATGTATAGGCGTATACGCTAGCCACTCGACCAACGAGGCGGTCATGAGAGAAGGGAGTTGGGAGATCACTTAACATGAGGTGAACTGCTTGCTCGTTTTCCACCTAATCTATAATTAAAAAACAAATAAGATTAGGGCTACGATGATGAAGATGATCGGTGATTCCTTCGAGGAAATCTAACAAAGCAATCGCGAGATAGCCGTACACTTACCTCCAAAAAATTTATTACAATAAAATAACAAGTCATATTTAGAAGTGAAAGCAAATACGCTAAAATATTTTAATAAAAGTTGAAAGGACACTATCGGTTGGACTGATTATAGAGTCAACATGTGGACGTATACCTATTACTAATATTCAAAGTATTCTACGCTGTACGCATTTGTTCATAAAGAATTCTACATATTATTTTTATTAATATCTGTCTAAGTACGTCCAAGATATTCCAGATAATGTAAGGCGTAAGGTGGAAAAACTTTCAAAAATTCGGCACTCTCAATTAATATTAGCAGAGTTATTTGTGAATAATTTCTGTATTTATGTATATTTTTTTATGATATTGGAAGGCAAACAAGCAGACGGATTTCCTGATGGTAAGAAATTCCCGCCGCCTAGAGACACCAAAGGTGGTAAAGGTGCGATGTCAACCTGAGACCGTGATGTTAGGTCTCGAGCAAAAGTAAGTTTACCGGCTACCTTAACCTCCGAACCGGAACACGTCATGACGTTATGGCGGCAGGAATAAGTAAGGCAGTGGTACAAATCCGTTTGAGTCGATGCGAAACTCTACCACCTAGTGTACCACCAAGATATCCGACTTTAATGTTAGACGTAAGGTGGAAAAACTCTTACAAATTCGGCAATCTCAATTAAAAACATTGGAGTTCTTTGTAAATAATAAATTGAAAACTTAATTAAAATCCAAGAAAAGTTACTAATAATGGCAAATATGTATTAACAAACCACGCAATCAAAACCTTAAAAAATAAACTGTAATACGATTTGATTGTCGACTAAATCGTTTAAGCTTCGATAAGCTACAAACAACGTTAAGGTGTGTGATAGAATGCAAAGAATTCTAAGGCAATGGAAAACGAGGGGCAGGGAAACACAGGGGCGCCGCCCGCCCAAAGGCGAAAGCTCAAAGCTAACTCGAGTCAGTTCCAACTTCGCGCGCGGTCCATCCACTTGGGGCTTACCGCTTCAAACACAAAACTCGGGGATTGTTCCGTTCTTATCTACATATTGTATATGCTGTAACTGTTTTTAAACTTAATAACTATTATAGTGAGTGTGTCTTCGTCTTTGTTTTTTGTGTTTACAAAATGTGTGACGGTCACTACGCGGCTTATGCCGCCGGGTGACCGTCGTTTTATGAACTTACTTTCGTCACCAGTGTTGGTAAGTGGAAAATGTTTTAATTAAGTATATATTTTTTTCACTATATGCTTTGTTGTTATTCTAAACTTAAAACTCTATAAATAGAATATTAAAAATGTTTGTTTTTTTATAAAACTTAAATGATTTTGAGTTTAGAACAGCAAGATGGTGATTATTAAATTATATTATTAGAAATACTACTACTGTTATTACTTGGATAGCAAATACTGTCTTATAAAGTGAGGCAATTTTCGAAAAAAGTAAAACTTCAAAAGTCATGTTTTTATTAAAAATACGGAATAAATCGACTGTCAAAAGTATAAGGTTGCTATATCTATAGGTAAAAAAATGAAAATTAAAACAGAAACTGTTCCAATATTTTCCAGATTTTGCGTTATGAACTAAAATGAACTAAAAGTATAAAGAGTTCTAAAAAATGTTTACATCAACTGTTTTACATAACACCACATAAATCTAGCTCATTTTTTTCTAATTTTAAATACCTGTACACATAAACAATACACAATAGACTAACGAAGGAGTAGAATTAAACTGATATTATAGTATATAGCACATTGTAATAAAGTCTACTATATCAGATTGAACTTTGGAGTACTTTAACTCCACGTTTATTAGTGAGACGGTTAATGTAGTAATCGATTATTTTTAATATGCAGATTTAATACCAGTTAACATTTTGTTTTATGTTTAGAAATATATATTCCCGACACCTTTAAAACGAAAATAAAAAGGTGCATTTATAAATCACTGTTAATTTGTCCCCAAAATGATGTAAATGTTAAAATAATAAATAAAGTAAAAAGTAATACCTAATCATTCTTATCATAGTTTACTTGAACTTGTCATATATAATTTAAATAGAAGGCGACTAGTATATATGTAGTACTGCTACTACTGGTGCAACCTATTACATTTCACTTCAGGACGAATGTCTCCCCCATAGGTATAATTATGTTATTATGGGTATGTTTATGTCTTGTTGTAACTATTACATTTCTGGCACTATGATCTTTTAGACCAAAAACTATAAAATTTTACCACGGGAATAAATAAAACGATTATTATAAAAGTAATCTTAGTTACAATCTCTAAAACCATCGATTATCATGTGGAAATCCTTACAAAATGGGCCTATTCTTTTTTTAGATTATTTGTCACAAATGAAGGGACGGAAATTTTAACACTAGTTTTTATTTTGTTAAGTGGTATGTTTGTAAGTAAATTATATGAAAACTAAGCTGTCTTTTTTGATTTTATAAACAAAATTCTATTTCATCCATCTATTCAGTTTACAAAGATAAGGTACTTTATTTGAAAGCACACAGGTGTTCAGTGTTATTAACGAAAGCTTTTGTAAATAGGTCAGTTCACTTGTTACTTTTAAAAGTTCTTAAAACAGGTACCGCTGGAAAAAACCCTCATAATAAAGTCAGCAATGGGTCATCAGTGTACAAAATTTGACGGAATCGAAATACAATATATTAAACATATTTTTGTACTTTTTTAGTCTTCTTTTTTTGTTTTTGTAATAATTGTGTGGTTCCCTTGTGTTGGTACGGGCTCCTTTGCAGAATAGACCATCTGCCTTCCTGCCAGGCAGCTCGTAAGAGGTGGGCATAGGCTTACCATCACTAACACCATGACTTCTGACTAGGTGGTAGAGTTTCGCAACCGCCCACCCGGATTGGCACCACCGCCTTACCTATTCCTCAGGTTGGCAACGCACCATTACACCTTTGGTGTCTCTAGGCGGCGTGAATTTCTAACCATCAGGAAATCCGTCTGCTTTGAAAAAAAATATATTCTAAAAATATTTCTGGCAAACGTATCAGAAATAATTTCCTTATTGAAAAGAAAAAATGTTATGTCTTTATTCCGCAATCCCCAACATTCTTAAGATTGTTCAATGTCAAAGTTATGTAATTTAATTATGAAGGAATTTTTGTGGTACATGTTATTTTTTAATTTACAAATATTATGCCGCTGCTCGTGGAACGCTGTTGAAACTTTAGTAGAATGTTCAGACTCGTTAACGCTAATATTATTGTTGGCTGGAACTCTGTTTATATACTTTATCTCTACGTTAGATATTTTGCCAAAATCATAAAAAAGTCATTCAACTATAAATTGTGAATAGCTACGTTTTAAAACTTTTTACTCTGAAATTTTTTTAGATATTTATTTGTGTATGTTCTGGGGGGAAAACAATAACAATCCAAAGAATACTAATCAGATACTAATAAGAAAATACTAAAAAAAACTTAAGGTAAGTTTACCGTTTACTGTTAAGTTTCTATAAAAAATCTTAGATATTTATTTATGTATCTAACTGTTCTGGGTGGAAACTAACTCGTTTTGTGTCTGCAATGTGAATTTGTAGTTTTTACCAGCGTCTTTGTTACTCAGCCATCTAAAAACAATAATAATGTTGCATTACTAAGATGAGAGGAGAGAGAGAGGTTACTTTAACATCTGGCGCGCGTAAGTTTACCGTTTACTTTGCTTTCAAACCAGAATACGATAGTGGCGAGCACTGATGTAGTGCAAACTAAAGATCTCCATATAGTATATACAACATGATAGGTGGCAAACGTTTTGCCAATAGTGCACTTATATAATCCGGGCTATAGCCTGTTTTTTAATCTCAGAGACTAAATTGACATTAGCAGTGTTGTAAGTTTTTTGCGATTCATTAATAGTGTCGTGCCATTATCGATAAATGTAAAATCTATTACCGATTTTTGGAAGTTAGGTACATTGGAAAATCGGAACATGGGTATTTAGAACGAATGAATACAAAATTAATGTGCTTCATAATCATTACAGGTCAATAAATGTAACTATTTGTATGATTTCAAAACAGAATTTATAATAAGCAGCACTTGTATTTTTAAAATAATACTTTTATATTTTATTCAGCTACTCGGTACTTAAATACCCAAAATTATCTGATTCGTCATCTATATCTATAATTAAACTATTGGTAATGTCGAATTGTCTGTGAATTTCGCTGTGGAGTTACTTGAAGAAGCCCTTTTTCGAAAACGCTTCGTATTCAATTTATTTAAAAGTCTATTTTTTGTGAAACAAAACAACAAACTATACTACTTTTTATGGCTAAAGACAGCGAACAAGCACGGGGCTCCCCTAATGGTAAGACATTGCCTCAGCGCATAGACCCTGTATTTCTTGTAGGTGCGTCGCGACACAGCAGGGATATTGTAAGTCCAATTGTGCAAGTCTACCGGGTTGCCCTGCCTCCCCCCCTGCCCTCCGAATTGGAACATGACACTGTCAGTATGGCTGCAAGAATAAGTAAAGCGGCGGATGTCTATCCGGACAAGTTGGTGCATAGCGCTCTACCACCACCAGTGGTTTTGTAGTTAATGAACCGTTTTGCCTTTGATCGCCTCTTACAGCAGGCTGCCAGGCTGGACAGCAGATGGTTTATTCTACCCAGAAAACCTGGTTTAACACGGGGGAAAATATTAACTACATTATAATTATACGAGTATTTCAATGTATTTGTATCCTTGCTTAGCACCATTAACACAAACATATAATTTGCTTACTTTAGGATGTATTAATTTGTGTAATTTGTCCAGGCCCTAGGCTATATCTTTTTATTAAAAACATAATGCAATATAGTAAAACAAGAATGCAACAGAACCAAAATTGACTAACTTAATACAAGAAATTTACAGTAGGTAATTGATGACACGCACACAAAAGGCACAACGGACGCATTTGAACAAATCAATAAGTTTAATAACGAAAGATTAGGATAATTTACAACTCAGAAAATTACAAAATACTGACTTGGACTTCAATATAATATCTCATCTAATTACACCAAAAATTGTGTATTTTCCTCGACTTTTATTCGATTCCATCAACAGACCTAGTCTTGGTGGCAATGGGATCACATCATAAACTAAAGTATACTATCTAAAATAAAAATGAATATTAAAAATAACGTTCTCTTTTTCAATGTCAGTTAAAAGTGGTTAATGGATTGTGGGTTATAAAATCAAAGAAATTTAGGTTCATATTTTAAAAAAAAATCTACATTAATTTACGTTTTGAAAAAATCGGTATCATAGGACAGCACTACAAAAAAAACATATGTATCTTTATTTGTAAATTTGACATTTGTATCTGTCAATTTAGTCTCTGAGATTAAAAAAACAGGCTATAGGTTATTTTTTTATTCAGAAAATTGAAAAAGTGTTTATAAAAGAGGATTACTTAACCACAGAGACGATAAGTTTATTTGGCAGTTACAATTTGTGAAAATTTAAAATTTAAAGGAGTCTGGCCAAGAGTTTACCGATGATAAGTGTCAAGCAATAAATGACCTATATTTTTACACATAAATAAAAGAAAACTGCGCTTTATTTGTTGACGAATGGTAGTTCATGTTTATTTATAAATCTTTGATGTCTGATACCTTCCTAAACAATGACGAACGAAGTTTTATCATAGCACCATGCTTGTGTTAAATAAACCGGTGGGAAACTTTCAGCTTATCTAAAATTAGTACTTTCTGGGTGTTAAGTGATAAGGGTATTGCTATTCATCAGAGTCATGTTATTTATAGTTTACGTGGATTGACAAAAGATGTTTGCTCTTAAACACGAGTTGGTTTTTGCGCACCTTTGAAATATGTTTATCTCCCACTCATCGGTATTACGCAAAATATTCTCCTTGACTATTCAGTATACCTCATACCTCGATATACCGTATACGAGGGGTTAGCGTTAACTTATGTCTCTACGCTTGACCGTTGTAGGCTATTCTTTCCGTTGGTCGAAAAGCTAGCGTCCACCGACCAGCCGCGAGTCTCATGTTCCATTCCCGACGGGGACAGACATTTGTGTGATTAGCAATTAGATGTTTAATTTTCCGGGTCTGGGTGTTTATTAAATGTATTCTGGTATGTCTAGTGTCACATGTCGCGTGACGGTGACGTCACAGCAGTCAAGGCCAATATGGCGGCGTCTATAGTTTATAGTTATGGATAAAATTTCACTTTCACCGTGGTTTCATAAAACCACACAACCTTTTTTTGTGTATTCGAATCGATCGAAACTGAATCGAAACTGAAACACTTATCTTTTAGGTATAGTATTTATCTATGTTTATGTTAAATCTGGTGTCGATATTTTCACAATTGAAGTAGACAGAAAGCAAAAGCTTTCAAAAAAGGGTTAAATTTTGATTTTTTTCTATCGAGCAAAGTGAAATGAATCGTGTTTTGGAAACACTAGTCTAGTAAAGCATATTCATGTTAATCTTGTGTATTTTTGTCAGCAAGGTCCATGATTGCTTTGTATGAAAAAAACAGTAAACTACTGACGTATTTTAGCTTAATCTGTGATGATGATGAAGCTAAAATCAAAGATAGTTTGATTGCAAACTTGAACACAAGATTAAATACCAGCCAAGATTTAGCTAGTCCTTTGTCCAACATACATGACAAAAGAAAGATGCAAAATTGTACGAATTCTCACAAATGCAAATAAGCCATATTGAGAGCCGAAAGTAAACTGTTACCAAAATTACATTTTCAAATAATTGATAGGTCCATATTTTTAAGCAACGATTCGGTCAGGGATATGACGATACCATTGTAGCTGCAGATAAGATAGTTACTGTTATAGTTATTTTAGGCTACTGGATAAGTCCAGTAATGCACCTTTGCCTACCTCTGCGTGGAGATACTTACTTATTTGCTTACTATTGATAAAATAATATGTGTTGAGCGTTTAGTTCATTATGTTTTTCCTCCTCGTACAGAGAAACATAATTTATTAAACAATTTAGAAACTTTATGAGACAAAAACTAGCCAAGTATTGCGTTGAGTCACTTATACAATTCTCCTCAAACTTAAGATAATATTTACTATCATTTTTCTAATACTCAACCTTACAATAAAACTTAGACTTAACTAATATTAAACAATATTAGCCGTTTCTAATAGATTAGATCATATTTGCAGCCAATATTTTCTAGGATTCTAATAAACACCACCTACACAGTAATTAGATAACTACTTGACTACACAAAATGTTAGCTTGTAATATTAAGCTAATATTTTGTTAAGTCAAGAGAACATATTACACTGCCTTTGTCTACAAAGTTTGCAACTTAGAATCTCTACTATGCGAGCGTTTAAGCTTAACTCAATTCTATCATAATAGTTACATTAACAGTCTAAGTAATACGTTACGTTATTACTATTATATAATCTGTGGCAATATTCGACTAAAACGTGAGCTAGAATTTGTGACTCGAATTCTACAAATATGTTATGGTAATAAGTAGAATAGGATAAGTTTAAGCGATAAAATAAACAACCATGTAGGTTTATTCAAAAATACACTACAAAGTAAACTCTGTCCTTCTGCACGGCTTTATCTTAGTGCCGCTATTCGTAATGTATGCAACTGATCCAACTTTCTCGTTTATATTTACATAAATTTAAAATTGAATTTTAGTAAAAAAAACATTTTTTTTTAATAAAATTGAATTATTCCAAAATAGCCCCAGACAAAGTATACAAATAATTGATCGAACCCCGAAGTAAGCAAATCGCATGTATTATGAATGTTAGACAAGTAAAATAGCAGTATCTTCACGCATATATTCCCGAAGAGGTAGGCAACCAGGCCACCCACGACTAGTCGACGACATTAAGTCCCACAATGTGATAGGTGGCAAGCCTATCGCCAACCGGACACGTATCCTATTCCGAGCAACGTTTTTTTATTAGAAAATTGGAAAAACAGTGTTTTCTTTTTGTTGTCCGACCCGGGACTCGAACTCAAGACCTTAAGAAGTCAAGTCCGACGCCGGACTGCGAGGACGCAGAGGCGAAACTAGTAGGTACATAGAAAACTTAAGTGGGTACCAGCATACATTTGCTGAACACCTAGATCCGGATACAATGCTTCTACAAACACTACGTTCATCATACGAATGCCTGCTCCCGTTAGGGAATCAAATCCGAGCCACGAGGCGACGTTAGGTGTAAACGCTAGCCAACCGGTCAACGAGACGGACAAATGACATTTAAAAGTATATAGAATAGGTAAAATAAAATACGCAGACTGTTAAATTGGCAGATAAATAGTAAGTTTCTAATGAGCTTATAAATCATGCAATTCTGAGGTAAGGCTTACAAATTTTAGAAGTTTTAATTTGTTTCGAATAATTAACTCTTTAATAAATATTAGCTTTCCAATTTCTATCTACATCCTTTTAGTATTAGTTTACGGATTTTTTTAATCTATATATTAATACGTGATGCCAAAATTTTATACTCCTTTTTACGAAAAGTGGGGGGACACAGGAGCATAAAATTTGGTACACTTATAGTTTATGTGTAGGATAAGTGCAGACGCTAATATTTTTCAATAATAATGCTTATAAAGTACATTAAATCAATAAGAAAAACATTACCCACACTACCATGCATACGAAACACACAAACAAATATATTGACGATAACGATAAAAGATCACAGATGGCGTACTAAAAAGTTTGGAAACAAAGTAGTTAGTCTTGAGAAGTAAAGATGGCGTTCTTATCAACAAGACATTAAAATTTATTATGGTCGAATGGTGAACCCACTAGTATAATTAAAAACATTAATTATCTGCTTTATCAGCTTCTTACTCTTGTTTTTTTCTAACACGTGGCGCTCTGTAACAGGGATTTTATTCAAAATTCAGAAAGATTATTCCGCCAATGGGATCGATCGTAAGCGAGGTTAAGATTCGATTTTTGAAACATTTACTTAAGAAGTAGGTTCTAAGAGTTTTTGCGCCATCAAGGGAAAACGTTTTTTCATAGTTGTTGATTTCGTGTTTAAATTGAGTGAAATTAGTCAATTTTGGGGGCATTTTGTACAATTTTGTTCAGTAAAAGTGCACAAATGAAATAATCATGAAGAAATTAGCGTATCTTGTACTCAATCGTTATCGCCAAATCTCATTACATGAGCTTGAGTAATGAGGTCACACCGCTTTAGCCAAGACCCTGATATGATGTCTCATTGACGACTTATGACTAAATATAATTGAATCTCGATTTTGGTAAATTTGATGCAAATTTCTACTTGACTAATGGCAAAATGCTAAGTCGAATGCCAAAACCTAAAGAAATAAAGAAAGTAGGTTCTAATTCTAAATTTAATCAAACCAGCAGGGTTACTTTTGAAGCTCGATTCATGCAATATTAGAAATTGGAATCGACTATATTATTTTAGGTACTCTTTCTTAAACACAATACTGGCAAATAGTTAACATTTATTTAATAGTAAACACCAATTATATTATCGGATTCGCTGAATTTATTTGTAACTAAATGTTAATAATCCTCTAGTACTGTGTTTAAAATTACCTAAATGACATATCTGTTTCCAATTTCCAATTCGTATGATGTCGAGATTCAAGAGTATACTGTCATTCTGCCGCTAAACATTAGCAAACTGTATGGAAAACAAAATGAAAATCCATAATTGCCTAGGTTTAATGTATTTATTAGATTAAGTTTACTTGGAAATTTGTGCTGTGGATTTTTTGTTGATATTATAAATAAATAAATAAATAAATAAATAAATAAACCTACAGGGCGCCTGAAAGAATTCGGATGAAATTCGCCTCAAAGTAAGATTATAGTTTGGAACATAATACATAAATCGTAGGATGTTATGTTATCTTATCTACTCAATATTTTTTTAAAGGGATATTAAACCATAATACGCCTTTTGCGCATAAATTCTGTTACTTATTATAAAATATACAATTATCATTTAAATTCATGCAAATTTTGTTTGTTTCTTATACCAAACATGGAAATATTCCAATATCTAAACAAACTTTCGAATTATTAATTGTACAGGTATTGCAAAGTTAACCGTCCCTTTTGTTTTGACCAAAACAAAGGTCGAATATGGGTAAGTATCCTATTAATATTATAAATGTGAAAGTTTGTAAGGATGTGGATATGTTTGTTATTCTTTCATGCTCGAATGGCTGAACGGATTTTTCTGAAATTTGGAACACAGATAGATTGTGACCTGGATTAATATATAGGCTACTTTTAATCCCGATTGCATAACGGGTTCTGCGGAAACGCGGGCGAAGCTTCAGGTAACAACTAGTATTCTATATAATTATTATAGGTCAATTATTTATAACAGATCTTAAGTCCTTGATAGTTAGTAGGGCTTCTTTGCAGAATAGACCATCTGCCTTCCTGCCAGGCAGATCGTAAAAGGCGTACTTAAGCTTAATGTCACTAACACCGTGCTATCTGACTAGGTGGTAGAACTTCGCAGCGACTCGCTCGGATTGGCACCACTGCCTTACCTATTCCTGCCGCCATAACTTCAGTGGTTGCCGTTGACCTTTTTCGGTTTAGAGAATAAGAAACCGGTAAACTTGCTTTTGCCCAAGCGTAACATCCCGGTCTAAGGTTGGTTACGCATTGTTACCAATTTTGGTGTCTATAGGGGGCGTGAATTCCTTATCATCCTCCTTTGATTTCCTCATCTGCTTATTTGCCTTCCCAAATCATAAAAAATAAAATAAAAAAGGTTGTGCAAACCTAGCGAGTTACCTACCTTCTTTAATCTCTAACATGAAACACGACCACGGTGAGCACAGACGCCAGGAATTGTCAATTTATTCACAGTATCAATAGTAATATGTAAATGTACAAGGGATTTCAAAATCACTTAAACTATATCGATGCGTTTTTGAGTTTAAGAAACATGTCATCTATAGCCATATGATGTTAGTGGTGCAATAATAAGCTGATTCTAATTACGCTGGTTAGCCGCTTGTATATACAAGTTTGCATAGTTAAGGTAAGCAAGCTAAGCAATCCAAGCAAGTTTTGCTAAGCAAGCTTTTAGCTACTCTAGCTTCGAGTAACGATTTGCCAGGGTGTAACGATTGCCCAGGTTGGACTTAGTGGTGACGAGTGTATGTAAGATTGTAGTACCATTCCTGCTGAGGGAGGGTTCTATAACACCAAGTCTAACATCAATTCTGTAATCTGTAGCACCAGATTTGCCACGTCCAGGAAATAATTATAGAAGTAGCTGTGCCCGTGACTTTGTCCGCCAAGAAATTAACGATTTAATTTTTATTTTGCATTTTTGTTTTAATTAATACTGATTTTCGGTTTTTCGTATGTATAAGCTTCATTGAAAACTACCATAATTTACTTCTTATTAACTAAGAAGTAAAAGTCACGTCAATATCGGTCCAACCGTTTAATAGATTATCTTGAACAAATAGCCAGACATTTTTTTTAAATAATTGTTACTTTGGTAAATATGCATGAAGTGAAAACGGTTATTTTAATATTACAAACATGAATTTTATTTGTTTGTGTGTATGTATAGATGTAGAAAATTGAATTCAAAAGCACAAAGCTACTGAAAGGCGGTGTTGCTATGCATTTTTAAGTAGTGAATAAGCATAAACTTCGACATTCGGATTAAACTTCTGGTTTAGAAAGCTTTTCCTATTTCATTACCGTTGCTTTTGATAAAGGTGCGCTCTGAATAATTTAAATAAAATACTTGTCAGATTTTCCTTTTGACTGCCTCTTTGCATATAGTAGTTCTGTTTTTTATATCATGAGTTTTTTTTAGATCAATTAATAGAAATTTACAAAAAATTTTGATTACAATTTGTGTACTACACGTAAAAAACAAGTGTAAATTTGTGTGTGTGTGTGTATATGTATTTATGTATTATGTATGTATGTATGTATGTATGTATGTATGTATGTATGTATGTATGTATGTATGTATGTATGTATGTATGTATGTATGTATGTATGTATGTATGTAAAGTCTATTTCGCTAAAATGAAATAATGAAATAAACTGTTTTATTTGAATTTCTAAAACTCTAGAACCTTTTAATCGATCTAATTTTTGTTGTGTTTTTCTTATTTCAAAGCTGATTTTTAATTGAAGAAAAAATTAGATTAAAAATCATACCGCTCCGCGAGATTTGCTAATATTATAGACAAATTACAATCCCAATTGGTTGGACAGGTAATCAGCTAGACTCAGAATAACCTTAAACCTTACATTAGGTGGATACCTAACCGGATGGCTAGTTAAACACGCAGTAAACGTTTTTGCCAAATGATAGTCCCTTAGGTAAAATATATTTACCTTAGGTACTTAGATAATATGAAATTGGCGTTTTGTCGGCCAGTACGATACAACGCCAATTTCATAGGCCTGGTTATTAGTAGCACTTTAAAGTAATGCATTATTTGCGAAGGAGTTTTTAAAACATAACAAACAATAATCCTTCCAAAGTATTTAATTTTGAAAAAATTGCTAAAGACTTAAACTGACTTAAATTGACTATAAATAACTCATTAAAAATTTCTTATCAAATTCCCCGCGCTTGTACACCTACGATAAAACGTTTTTTCCTTAATCACTCAGTATTTTTTTTAAGGTATAGAAATTTATTTTCTATTTTTTAGTTCAGCTAGATACAAAAGCGACTAAATTAGATTTTAAACTATTATTTAGTGTTTTTGTTGTTTATAATTAGGGCTCGCAAAAATAACTAGTTTTCTTAAGCATTATGTGAAGCTAAACTATAATATCATAACACAGAAAGCAATCCGCCATTAGGATCTGACGTATAGGATCTGATATACATTTTTTTTAATTTTATGATCGTTATATGGCATAGATTTAGAATGTTGTATTGTAACTGATACGATTTACATCAATTTATCAAATATTTTATTCTGTAAATTCAAAACAGTTTCCAAAAAGCAACTTAACATTTAGACGATTCTGGAAAAAACTTGTTTTTTTTATATTCCAGACTAATTTCTATTAGGTACATACTTTGTGAATAAAGAACAAATTTTTAACCAATTTCCTTTAACACTGCCATTCGCCGTGACAGTGCACAAAGCGAAAGGTTTGAATATATTGGGTGGCTTGACTCACCAGTGTTTTACAAAGCATGTTTTACGTAGCATTTACTCGAGTAAAAATATCCAGTACATGAAAACACTGCTATAAAATGAAAAAAACATACTCGTATCAGAGTGTAGAAGGAAGTATTTACTAAAAAAGGTTTTGAAGTGAAGTCTAAATGTGTTATTTAATATTGTCGTTGACTTATTTAATCCATATATTTTTTTTCAGCAAATATGCTATATCATAATAATGATATCTATCATTATATTAATACGCAAAGCAAAAATTTTAAACCCTTTCTTACGAAAATTGCGAGGACGGTGGAGTAGGTGTGAACTTTGGTACACAAACCGTCTTAATAATAAACACGGAGTAACGTAGGAGTAAAATTTTTCTTCTGTGTTGGTCCGGGCTCCTTTGCAGAATAGACCATCTGCCTTTCTTGCCAGGCAGCTCGTAAAAGGCGAGCATAGGCTTATCATCACTAACACCGTGATATCTGACTAGGTGGTAGAGTTTCGCAGCGACTCGCCCAGATTGGTACCACCGCCTAACCTATTCCTGCCGCCATAACGTCTTGACGTGTTCCGGTTCGGAGGGTAAGGTAGCCGGTAAACTTACTTTTGCTCGAGGCCTAACAGCCTGACCTCAGGTTGGCAACGCACCATCACCATCTTTGTTGCCTCTAGGCGGCGTGAATTTCTTACCATCAGAAAATCCGTCTGCTTGTTTGCCTTCCTATAACATAAAAAAAAATAAGTTGATATTATAGTCGGTATTACTTTGTAATAAAGATAATACCAGGTTGAACCTTGGAGTACTTTACTCCATGTTTATTAATTAGTAAAGCCGTTATTGTTTATGTGTAGAAGTGGAAAACGCTTATTATAATAAAGTACTGCTTATAAAGTATATCAAATCACAAAATAAAACATTACACATACTTACTACATTACATTTGACACACACAAACAAAAATATTGATAACGATAAAAGACATAGATTCGAAACATAGTAGTTGGTCTTGATATATGAAGATGGCGTTCTTATCAAAAATATAATTAACAATAGAACTTTAATAATGTTTGAATTTATATTGAATCACTACATAGTATAAAACAAAGTTGCTTTCTCTGTCGTTATTTCCCTTTGTATGCTATAATCTTTAAAACTACGCAACAGATTTTGATGCGGTTTTTTTTAATTGATAAAGTGATTAGCTTATATGTATATTATATTTCATAGTAAACATAGCAAATACCGCTTGTAACTTATATATAAGATTTATTTCGACCAATATGCGACCACTAGTTCAAATAAAATTGTAAGTACGTGTGAATTTTCGAATATTAGTTTCAATTTACATCCTGTGCAAAACTGTGCCCTCAGGTATCGTTACAGCCGTTATTAAAGTGGCAAATTTGTGTTTGTAAAAATAACTCGATTAGGTCAGGTTATAAATATTACTAACGCGAAGCACGGTTCCCTAGATATTGGTGGTAATTTTGTTGTGCACCTACTAATCTAATTTTAAGTTATTGCTTTCTTCTTCCAGCGAAAGTAATAGAAAGAGACAACACACTTTTAGTGCTGTCAGATTAGTCTGTACAGGACATTTTTACTGTCGTTTAATCCATCACTCGGAAAGCGTTGATTAAAAACATCACAATTTGACATGTCCGGACTAATCTGACATGTCTTAAATGTTCCGTCTCTTTAGTTTTTGTATCATTTGAAAAAGGTAGCATGATTTTAAAATAAGTTTAGTTTGTGAACAGTAGAATTACCACCATTGTCTATTTTAACTCGTAGGGAGAGAATAATACCGCCGTAAGATTTTCCCGAAATTCAACCAAAAAGCGTGCTACGTGTGTGACAAACCCATCGCTTATTGACTGTTACTAGATTATTCCCCACAGAACAACTATAGTACTCCGACAAGAAATTTGAATCCATACAAAATCTGTGGTATCAAAATGTCTTACAGCACTATCTATTGGTAACCACAATCATAAGTAGATTTTGTGGGATTTCCGACCGGATTTGTTTTCATGGGAATGTTTTAGATGTTAAAATATACATGTTGTAATGTATCAATAAATAAACATAGAAACAGCAAACTGCATATCATTAAAATTTAAGTTTTATCATTAAATTAAAAACAACAACATAATGGAAAACATTTTATTTTTATTACAATTTTAAACACATACATATTAAATTAAATGTTTTACGTACTGGGAAATGACACAAATAATGTATTTAATGTTTTCTTTCCACATTGTTACAAAGTCACAAAAACAATTTCACTATCTCAGTTCTCACCTAAAAGTATCGTTAAAACTTTTATACTGTAAGGGAGGAATCAGAGCTATACTTTAAAATATAGAAAAGCATTTTAATTAGCTAAAATCACAAGAAAATATATGTATTACGGAGGTACACCAATTCACCATTTTACAAAAATTCTATAAATGTGCCATAAATACTAAACTTTGAACCATAGTCCATAGATTCCTAATTGTTGCCTTTTTAATTTTTGTCATAAATAATATATTTTCAGAAAGAAATTCAGAAATTACTTTTAATTAATTCAGAGTTTCAGAAATTACTACCAATAAAGAGAGTATTGATTTACGGCCAATGTTAACAATATTTCTCTAAAGATGGATTTCAAACAATCTAGATAGCTGCGTATCCGCGGGCCTATCCTATACCTAATTGCCATATATATCCTGTCCACTGATATGTTATTGGCAAGCGATAACATAAAAATAGATCAAAATATCAATCTTGGACAGCAAGATTTGGATTAGGATTGATTATTAACATTGGCCGTTAGTCTGTTTCCATATTTTTGTTTTTCTTTAGATTTTAAATCTTTTTAAACTTAGTTTAATTAAGTTAATTAAATGACAATTTATTTAACATCTTAACAGAAAATCAATATTGAAAAACAATAAAACGAGGATAAATGGTAGGTACCTACATTTTACGAGTATTGTTAAAATATTCTGAATCACAATAATTCATAACATACTGTTTGTGGCGTAAGTCTTATATTTTTTTAAGATATAGGAAGGCAAACAAGCAGACGGATTCCCTGATGGTAAGAAATTCACGCCACCTAGAGACACCAAAGGTGGTAATGGTGCGTTGCCAACCTGAGGTCGGCAACTAATAGCTATAGTTTAATAATAGTAATCGTAATAATAGCAATAGTTTTAAATAACTACCTAATGGATTTATAAGTAATATTTAATGCCTATGTAGATCTTCAGATATCATTTTTTTTGTATGTAATATGATGTACAGGAAATCGTCCTTTTCAATTTGCCTCCGTCTCTTAATATTTAAACGTATTATTGTAAACGTACCTCTGGTATTAGCAGCATCGGCTAACACCAATGATATAAGCATACAATTTTGGCTAAAGTGGGGTTAGACCAATTTGTCAAATTCTTATAGGGATAAGTATTTATTTATGTATTAGTCTGTGATTTTTTTCAAAACTGATTGGCGAATTTCACAATGTGCAATTTTTAAAATCGTTCCCGAATTTGGCAACATCGCTTTATTTTCTATGAAATTTACTCCCCCTCGCGGGTTCCACTGACAATAATGAAACATTCTAATCGTATGTAAATATTGTCGACATCGCCTGTTATTCCCACAGTGGTGGTAATTTTGTTGTGCACTCACTGAAATAATTTTAAGTTATCGCTACCTTCTTTCCATGAGAACGATAGAAAGAGACAAAACACTTTTAGTGTTGTCAAATTAGTCCGTAAATGTCATTCTAAAAGTTTAGTTTGTGAACAGCAGAATCAGCACCAGTGCTAGTCATAGCTAGGTGTTGTGCAGCAGTTTACCTGGATTGCTACCACTCCCTACCTATTCCTGCTATCACCATATCATGTTCCATGTTGGTAGGATATCCATTCCCCGAAAAATATACCTACTTCGCAACATCCTTTTTTATTTTCACCCTTAAAACGATAATATCTATGATACCCTAGGAATCAATGATTTTGTAGTTCTTAGTTATTTGAAGTACCTAGTAGTTTCTAGTTTGGATCTAAAAAAAAGTTGGATCTTAGTGATTAGCGGTTTCTAGTAAAAACTAATATTATCTTCTACAAGATAGAAATATAGATTTGTTTTGTTGATATCAACGTTAAAAAGAATTGTTAACTAAAATAGCTCAATTAAAAAGGTTTCATAAGAAAATGTTATTTTTAAAATGATAATTTTACAGTATTTGTTTATTCCGTTTTTCTTTTATTTTTCTGTTATTTGTTTTATAACAAAAATACAGATCGTGAAATGATTAGAAATACACGTCACCTGTTTATAGGTAACCAAACATGCAATAGGTGCGTTGCCAAATTGAGGCAGGAATGTTATACCTCCGGCGTGAGATAGTTATCTATCCAGAAGCCAGATCCAGGGATCGTTGGATCCAACGCCGCCGGGAGAGTGGAAGTTTACAAAAGCGTCTCCACATCCCTGGCACCTGGCGAAGGGGAGGACACCGTGTCGTTTTAGTGAGTAGGAGTCTCACATAATCCGCAACTTCCCCCGAAAGAGGCGGGTATCCACGACAGATTTCCACACGTTAAAAAAAAAGGTAGACGTGGTTTAGCTAAAAACATATAACGTTAAAAAGAATTGTTAACTGAAATAGCTCAATTAAAAAGAAGGTTTCATGAGAAAATGTTATTTTGAAAGCGATAATTTTACAGTATTTGATTTTTCTGTTTTTGTCAAAGAAAAAAAATTAAAAAAAAGTTTTGGCGCCATCCAGAGAAAAGATGGTCGAAGTTTTTTCATAATTATTGAATTTCGTGTAGATATTGAGTGAAATTAGTCAATTTTAGTGGCATTTTGTATAATTTTGTTCAGTAAACGTGCACAAATGAAATAATCGTATGTTTTTCGTAATTATTTAATTTAGTGTTAATTATGAGTAAAATTACTTAATGTAGGTAGGAATTAGATTAATTTTGTTCAGGTAAAGTGCACCAGTGAAACAATTATGAAGAAATTAGTGTGTCGTGTATATCCTAACTGCCGCCAAATCTCACTAGATGAGCTTGAGTAACGAAGCCATTCAAGCTCAAGAGCGTGACATGATTGACTGTAAATAGGGACTACTGACTGAAATAAAGACTTAATTCCCGTAATCTGACTTCGAAGTTTATCGCTAAATATTATCATGTGTCGTTACAATACTAACAGGGGTTGAATAGATTATTATAAGCTCATAAGCATCAAGACTAGCACATACCCATCATACATCTGATTTTTCAGCGAGCAATTTAAAACAAAAGCATTTCGAAAAGACAAATTTGCAGACAAATGGTTAAATTTCCCTTGTAATTCAGCCGTGAAATGTATTTCTTGTGACGGCTATATTCGTCGTTGGCGGTTGTGCGATGGTTCGGACATATTTATTTATCAATGCCAGTTCAAAGGTTAAACGAATAGTGACCCTCTTGTTAAACCCAACTCGCCATTTCTATTCGTGGAAAAATATGCGGTCGAGGGAATTTTGGCGCCATCGAGAGATAATATGGTCGAAGTTTTTTCATAATTATTGAATTTCGTGTTGATATTGAGTGAAATTAGTCAATTTTAGTGGCATTTTGTATAATTTTGTTCAGTAAACGCGCACAAATGAAATAATTATGAAGAAATTGGCGTATCGTGTATTTCCTCGTTGCCGCCAAATCTCCTTACGTGAGCTTGTGTAATGAGGCCGACGCTTTACCCAAGAGCCTGACATGACTTATTGACGACTTGTGACTGATGACTAATTATAAATGATATAAAATTCGATGCAAATGTCTACTTGACGAATGGCAAAATACTAACGTAAAAGCCAAAACCTAAAGAAAAGAAAAAATATGAGGTCAAACAATCATGAATCTATAAATATAGTTCCATGTGTGTAACACTCGTTAAACAGCTGCGATATACGTTGAATGGGGGTGTGGTGACGACCCCATCCCATATTAGTGAGATAACCTACTAATTTAAATGGCTTAATTGATCCACTAGTGCAGCCAGGTCGCCCCTTCTTGGTTTGGTACCCCTTCTTGCTTATTTCTACCTCATTATGTCACTATCGTGTTCCATTCGGAAGGTAGTATAGCCTTCCTATGAAAAGGAAACCGGGAAAATTGCAAAGCAAATTTGAAAAATAATGCTTAAATCCACAGTTTATATGGATTTATCTTAGCTTTTAATTTCAAGAGATACGAAGCTAGTAAGCTCACCTGGCGAACTTCTTATCATGATATATACTTATAAAATGATAATAATACATGTATACATAAATATAATAAAAAAAGTTATAAAACTGAATCTGCACATTAATTATTTTTAACATCAATGATTGCTGCGTATTGTAAATAGGATCACAAATCCAAAATGATAGTTATTTTGTTTTTGTCTGTTCACTTTCATGCAAAAAATACTGGGCGTATCTATGTATAGATACGGTATAGATATGGTATACCAAATTTTATGCATTTGCACGTTATACCCCAGTTCATTTAGGATACCTTTTGCTCCTGGAAAATCTTCCATTCTCTTTGATAATTACGAAAAGTCATTTCAACATGCCTACGAAGTCGCGGGCAACGGCTAGTGACTATTAAAATGGCTGCTGATAGGCGGTCGTGGCACTGATAAGCTGCTTGAATATACTTAATAATAATTAATTCCAAATGAAGTTTGTGTTAGAAATTTTCCATAGCAGTAAACCACGTCAGGGAGACCTTCGTCATTATGTTAAGTTGAAAGCGCATACTTCAAACACAGGTACGATGGGTTATTAACAATATTACTTCATGATGTTTGATTTGGTTTGTAAAATTTATGATATATAACTAACAACGGAAAAGAGGGATTTTATAAATTTGTTACATCTGTGTTTTTAACAGTCTGTGGCAACATAACTATTTAACGGAAGAATTTGAACGGAAGCCGACGTGATCGTGATGGTTTTCTGCTATAATAAATGTATAGTAGCACTATTTAAGTTAGGTATGCGCTTCGGCTGTATTTGTCAAGCTTTGGAAATCGTAATGTATTTTAAAGATAAATAAATAATAAATACTTACTCTAGAATACTTCTCTGCCCCAAGTATTAACTGCGTGCTGGGACAGTTTAGCTATAAAGCTACCGAGCTATTAAACTTAGCAAAAAAGCTATGTAATATACGGACGGACAGACAGATATACATGTCGATCTATAAATAAATAAATATCTATGGACAAGTTACAATAATTAATTCTGACCCTAAAGTAAGCAAATTATATGCTTGTGTTATGGGTGTTAGTCAACGATTGTAATACATAGAAAATATACTTAAATAGATAACAGAATAAATTTAATAAACACCCAGACCCGGAAATGCAGACACCTGAATGTTCATCACACAAATGCCTGCCCCCGTCGGGAATCGAACCCGAGCCTCGCGGTTGATCGGTGTAGTTAGGCGTGTACGCTAGCCACTCGACCAACGAGGCAGTTAGAGTTGTTATTACATAAATCGTTTCGCTTAAATTTAGATTAGGTCAGCCAAATTAAAAATAAAAGTCTAAGCGCATAATTTAAATAGTAGTTCTATACGTAGGTTTTGTCACTGCTTATTGATTTATAAATTTTATAGTCCATAGATATAAGATATATGGAATGGGCTAATAATATTACGTTATTATGTATAGACCGTACTTTATTAATTGCAACCGGAGTGTTTAAACCTCCTTCGCTACCGTTTTTCCTAGCTAAGTTTTACACCCGCCGCCAGCCTGTCTCCTCCCACCTAGGACTGCCACACATAATAGCAGTATTATCATATTCCATCGATATTCTACCGTATTATCCGTAATGTGGCTGCTACGTGACACTATTATGCACCTATCACAACTGCTGACATTTACTGTATCTTGCTCTTAAAGATTTCTGCACATGGAGTTCGTACCGTTTTATATTTTTTTCTGAATGACGCTTCTAAACATCAAACGTTCGGTAATCTCGTCTGTGTACGTATACTATGGAGAAAAATTCTGAGCAATTTGGATAAAATCAATACTACCTATTTGATCTTACAAATAATGGTCTGTGTAAAAACATATTTTTTCTAATAAGCTGCGATGAAATCCATATGTAATATACTTAAGGACCTTGATCACGTTAGCTTTCAAACAAAAAATCCACATTGAAATCGACCAATGCGTTTCATTGCTATGATGCCAATGATGACAGACACACCCACATATACCAAACTTAGAACACCCCTTGTTTTCCGACGGGGTTTAATCACGCTAATTATGTACAAGATGAAGGCTCATTAGGTATGTCGAAAATCATGCGAAGAGCAGATGTAAGAGACGAAAAGTGGATCCTGGGTTCCTAGACTTAACCGTTAGTTATATAATTATAACCCCAGTTATCCGGGGCTACTGCTTGGATGATGATTATTTATCAGTATCGGTCTTATCTGCCTTCATTAATTGAGATAAGGGTGGGACAGTAATGATGTAGGTATAATTTGATGGTACAAGTGTCTCCGAACCTGTGGAGGAATGCCAGGTAGGTTTGCCAGGATATTGAGGTTTCGCATTCGATTCTCTCTGCCTACCCCGTATGGGACTTCGCGGAAAGATATGTATAGTACTACTATTTAAATTATGCGCTTTGGTTTTACACTTTTCACTCTTTTACACTTTATACTTTATTCTTTTATTTTTAAATTGGCTGACCTAATCTAAATTTAAGCGAAATGATGAATTATGTTATAACAACTCTATGTATTCATACATATCTTTAAAATACATTCGGATTTCCGAAGCTTGACGAATATAGCCGAAGCGCATAATTATTTACGTGTATATTATAATAATAGTTACGTGTGTATTTATTCTTATTCATTTAATTTTTGATATTTCTTACATACTCTCCAGACTTTTTCTCGTAAAGTGGTTTAATACTTTTTGTGCCTGTTTAGTGACGCCTCTGTTATTACTCCAGCTGTTCTATATCAAAACTTCACTATCACTTTGGAACTCATATCAAAAAGCAATTTCGCTTCTTATCTCAAATGTAGTCCGTATTCTTTAATAAATAAATATTCGTAGAACTTTTTTTAGCTACATTTTGTAGTAGCTGTTGTATTGTGGTAGTACTTTGTAACCACATACCATATAATTAAATCTTTTAAGCAAACATGCTTTAAACACATACATATTATGTATTTTATTAAGCTTAATTCGTCGACCTTTTCGTAATCCAGAACTTCTTAAACGACTTTTGATATAATGCCTTTATAATACAAATAATTACATGGAAAAACCAATAAAGATTCTTCACATACATCATACATATCTTTGGGCCACCTAAGGTACGAGGCAGATAGCATAGAGCCCCGAAAGTCACGATCCTTGCACACTTTTTAGACCAACATTTTTAAAACCCACTCTTTCTCGGATCTCTCTGTTGTGAATCCGGTCAGTGAGCGTAACACCAGAGATTTTAGTAGCATCTTCATTTCGACTGTTTGTCCTACTTTCATGCTTCATTTGGCAAAAGTATAGCAATGGTCAGATGAAGAGAGAAAAAAAAAATCAATAGAGACGTAGTTGCCTTTATTTTCAGTAAAGAAACAATACGCGTTTTCAACAAATTTACTTTCCGTTTTCCGATCCAGTCTGGGTGAAATCTGGATTGGATCAGAATTGAACTGGACTAGCAATGGTATACCTATCAGTAAAAAAAATGCTAGTCTGTTGTTGTTGTGTTGTTTACTAGTCCGATTTTTGATGACTCAGTTTGGCCTTACCTATTCCACAGTAACTACGGAAATAAATGAACCAGTATAGAAACTATCTAAAACCGTACGGACACACTCACACAAACATGCGTGGCGACGTGGTCTCTAAGCTGTTTTCGCGGTGCTGTAGAAGCGAGTGCCATGTTGTTATTTGTTTCCACGATCTTTTTAAAATGCTTTTGCTTTTGCTGGAATTAACCGACGCTATGAGATTACCTTTTTATATTATATGTAAACTACGTAGTTATGTAAGTGAGAAGGTATCTTCACGCCTATATCCTTGAAGACGTAGGCAGAGGCACCCATGATTAGCCGAAGACACTAAGTGCCACAAAGCGATAGGCTAGTCTATCGCCAATCGGGCTCTTTCCAATGTTATTTTTATTAGGTAATTGAAAACAGAGATTTTCTATCTTTTTTGTTGCCCGAGCTGGGGATCGTACCCAGGACCTCAAGAAATCAAGTCCGACGCCGGTCCGCTAGACCATAGAGGCGTAGTTATGTGAAACGATTAATAAAAAAGAACATGACAACCTTATTGGTTAAATGTAATATAAGTAAGTGGGTATTTTATCAACAAGGCTTAGTTTCCATATTGTTCTGTTTTTATTTTTTGCCTATTCCTTCCATTGTTGTCAGGTCTCGGTTTTGTACGTATCTGGTAAACATACTTAAGAGGATTAGCATCCTTATCTCAAACTGGCGACCTCCTATTGTCACCTTGGTGATCGAAAAATTCGCCTACTTATTCGTCTTATCTTTTTTTATGTTATAGGAAGGCAAACAAGCAGACGGATTTCCTGATGGTATGAAACTCACGCCGCCTAGAGACACCAAAGATGGTAAAGATGCGTTGCCAACCTGAGGTCAGGATGTTAGACCTCGAGCAAAAGTAAGTTTACCGGCTACCTTACCCTCCGAACCGAAACACGTCATGACGTTATGGCGGCAGGAATAGGTAAGGCGGTGGTACCAATCCGGGCGAGTCACTGCGAAACTCTACCACCTAGTAAAATCATCTCATTTAGTAAAAGTATCTTCACGCTGATATCCCCGAAGAAATAGGCAGAGGCACAACTAGCCGAAGACACTAAGTCCTATAATGTGATAGGTGGCAAGCCTATCGCCAACCGAGCATATGTCCAATCCCGAGCAACATTTTTATAATAGAGAATTGGAAAAACTTAATTTTATTTTTGTTGCCCAACCCGAGATTTGAACCCGGGACCTCATGCAGTCAAGTCTAACACCTAAACCGCTAGACCACAGAGGCGACTGAATAAACTCATTTAGAAAATAAAATCTGAATTTGTAGCTAATGAACTAACGGCCAATATTAATAATCAATCCTAATCCAAAACTTGCCGTCCACGATTGATATTTTGACCCATTTTTATGTTATCGCTTGCCAATAACATATCTGTGGACAGGATAAATATGGCAATATAGGATAGGCCGGCGGATATGCAGCTATCTAGATTGCTTGAAATCCATCTTTAGATATACATTACTAGCTGACACGGCAGACGTTGTTCTGCAACTTTTCTTGTAATATGATTTTAGTAAAAAAAATTAGGATGAGTCACCCTTGTCACTTAGAGGTATGAAAAATAGAAGTTGGCCGATTCTCAGACCTACTCAATATGCTCACAAAATTTCATGAGATCGGTCAAACCGTTTCGGAGGAGTACAGGAACGAACATTATAACACGAGAATTTTATGTATAGACTAGCTGACCCGGCAGACCTTGTTCTGCTACTTTTTTTAAATGTGATTATAGTAAAAAAAATTGGGGTGAGTCACCCTTGTCACTTAGGGGTGTGAAAAATAGATGTTAGCCGATTCTCAGACCTACTCAATATGCTCGCAAAATTTCATGAGAATCGGTCAAGCCGTTTCGGAGGAGTACGGGAACGAATATTGTAACACGAGAATTTTAGATATAAGATTAAGGCCCCATACTCAGTCAGCCAGAAGAGCCAATCACCGCGCTCCCTCGTTCTATGATTACTATGAACAATGGCGCTCTAAAGTAAACGTCTTAAGCGACAAATCACTATTTTTGACACTATAAAATTAATTTGAAAAAACTATAAAAACTGAAACACTTATCTTTTAGGTATAGTACTTATCTATGTTTATGTTAAATCTGGTGTCGATATTTTCACAATTGCAGTAGACAGAAAGCAAAAGCTTTCAAAAAAGGGTTAACTTTTTGATTTTTTTCTATCGAGCAAAGTGAAATGAATCGTGTTTTGGAAACATTAGTCTTATATAGCATACTCATGTTAATCTTGTGTATTTTTGTCACCAAGATTCATGATTGCTTTGTATGACAAAAACATTAAACTGCTGACGTATTTTAGCGTATATGGCCCCTTAACTGCTCTTTGGTGTACTCCGGTGGGTAAACTACAGATTCACTGTAATTGGGCTATAGCATGAGTCGTGACTATCACACGAGTACGTGTTTACATTTATGTGTACAAAGTCAACAATTAGAGAACCTATGGATGTGGAACTTTGTGGACTGTAGTATTGATTCGTGCGTATTTATTTTTTAAGATTCACAAAGTGATCGTGAGTATCGCCTGTGGGCTAGTGGTAGGGCATTGGACTTGACTTCTTAAGGTCCCGGGTTAGATCCCCGGGTCGGGAAACAAAAAGAAATAGAAATGAAATTTATTTAGTTTTTGAATACGTGTGTTGGAAGCTGTTACAAAAGATAATTGGTAAAAGAACATATTCTACCACATTGTACATATATTTTTTAAAATTATTCACATTTATTATTTAGATTTATAAAAAAGTCACCTCTGTGGTCTAGCGGTTCAAGTGTTGGACTTGACTGCTTGAGAACCCGGGTTCGAACACCGGGTCGGGCATCAAAAAGAAAAGTTTGATTTTCCTATTTTCTAATAATAAAAAAAGTGTTGTTCGGGATTAGATATGTGCCCGGTTGGCCATAGGCGTACCACCTATCACATTGTGGGACTAAGTGACTTCGGCTAGTTGTGGGTGTACTAGTTGTGCCTCTGCCTACCTCTTCGGGGATATGGGTATTAGGATATTTGTATTGTTTTAAATGAATCAGTAAATATATTAACTGCCACGCACGCGGGTAACAGCTAGTCATATATAATTTCATTACCGGTAGTGGGAAAGATACATGTTATAGAGGTTTAGGGGGTAATTCGACCGGTTGGGTTCAAAGATAACTTTAAGGTGTATTTCATTGGATAAACTGTGGAACCGCTGTAATTGGGCCATAGCGTGACGATGACGGTCATTCGAGTACGTGCGCTTTCATTCACGTTTCTGAAGTCAATATTTGGAGGAACTATGGATGTGAAAATACGGAGTGGACTTTAGAATTATACTGGTATATTGATACTGTTATTAAGTTCCGGGTATAGGATTGAAAAGAAATTTTCATTAGGTGTGTTAAGATATGGCGTTTATTACAAAATGAACATTGTATTTAAAAAAATGAAAAAAAGAACAAATCGTTGCCTTATTGCGAAAAGTCATTATGTGACATATTCATTATTCTAATTTGCCTACCAATATCATAAAAAAAAACCTACTGGTATACATCGTACGGTCGTATCTATTCGTTTAATAATTCTTCATTTTTTGTTAGCGGATAAAAAGTAAATCAATGCATGCAATGATGCAAACCAAAATTTATTTGAAACCCGATAGCAAGAGGCAGCAGTCGCTTTTGTATATTTTTTTAATTGGTTGACAAAATAAATCTTTTTAACCAGTTTCAACTGCGTAATCCCATACCGTCTTTTTAATAAACGCGGCGTAATGTACTCCAAGGTTCAGCCCGGTATCATAGTCTTTATTACAATGTGATACAGACTAAAATATCAACTTAATTTTACATCGACCTTAGTCCATGTTTATTAACAAGACTTATACTGTCTTATAATTAAACGTAGACCAAATAACTCCAAAGTTAAAATTGGTATTATAGGTCTCATTGCACAGTGATTAACTTGAAGATAAGTTGATTGATCAACTTAACTTTACTCTTACTTAAGCCTTCGTTTATTAAAAGGTTGGGAAAAAGTGACTATGACATGCGGACAGACGAATACATCGAATCTTTAATATACGAGTAAGTAGTGGTGTCTTCACGCCCATATCCAAAAGGCGTAGGCAGAGGCACACACAGGGCACCCATGACTAGCCGAAGACACTAAGTCCCACAATGTTATAGGTGGCAAGCCTATCGCCAACCGGGCACATATCCAATCCCGAGCAACATGATTTATTAGAAAATTGGAAAAACCCAATTTTCTTTTTGTTGCCTGATCCGGGATTGGAACCCGGGATTTCATGCAGTACAACAACTGAACCGCTCGACCACAGAGGTGACTAAATACAAAATAAAGAGTAGATAGTAGGTATATACAGTTGACGTAAGGGTAATGTGATTGATTCCCCAACATCTTCTACAAAAAGATATTTGATATCGATATAGTATTTATCTTGTAACGAGCCTTTGAACACACGACAAAGGATATTCACAATAGTTCAAAAGATCATGCGGAGAAGGATAAGGGCGGTAACAAATATTTTCTTATTCAATTGGTACAGACTTTTCTTTGTAATAAAATATTTATACTGCATACAGAGAAGTCGCTTTCTAGGAAAAGTACTTTTTGGATCATTATTTTTCTTAAAGGTCCTTTTAAATGCGATCCCGGTTTTGGAGACCTTTTATTTGTTTTTTTTTTTTATCATATTGGAAGGCAAACAAGCAGACGGATTTTCTGGTGGTAAGAAATTCACGCCGCCTAGAGAAACCAAAGGTGGTAATGGTGCGTTGCCAACCTGCAGCCAGGATGTTAGGCCTCGAGCAAAAGTAAGTTTACCGACTACCTTACCCTCCGAACCGGAACACGTCATGACGTTATGGCGGCAGGAATAGGTAAGGCGGTGGTACCAATCCGGGTGAGTCGCTGCGAAACGCTACCACCTAGTCAGATATCACGGTGTTAGTGACGGCAACCCTATGCTCGCCTTTTACGAGCTGCCTGGCACAGGAAGGCAGATAGTCTATTCTACAAAGGAGCCCGGACCTACACGGCAATGATTGATGGCAATTGAAGACCAAACATCCTGCGCCTTATTAGTAAACGTTGACTAACAAGCTCATAGATTTAAGTTGACTAGTGGTCGCCCATTTGTCGAAATATTTTAATATCTTGTTGATAAGAACGCCGTCTTCATTTTTTAAAACCAACTACTTTGTTTCTTGAATAGTTAGTGCGCCATCTGTGACCTTTTATCGTCAACATCAATATATTTGTTTGTATGTGTCAAATGCATGGTAGTGTGGGTAATGTTTTATTTATTGATTTAATGTAAGTATTTTATAAGCAATATTATTAAAAAAAATATTAGCGTTCTGTAATTCTCCTACACATAAATTATAAATGTGCCAAATTTAATGCTTCTCTGTCAGCGCAATTTTCTTAAAAAGGGATTCAAAGTTTTGGCATCACGTATTAATTTATAGATATAATAATATAATATAAAGACTGTAATAAATACACTGTAATAAAGACAAAAATTTCAATCTAAACCTTGGAGTAGTTTAATCTACGTATATTAACTAGGCTTATGTTTAAGATATCTTGCAAATAGATAAGCAAATAAAAGAAGTTAAAGCCCGGCAAATTTTCATTAAACGCGAGGTTAGCAATAAATTAGCCAATTAAAAAAAGAAATTAGGTAGATATATTAAGGTGCCATAGCAAAGCACTAATACTGTTGTAAAGTGCTTTGTAAAGTACGCTTAACTTAATTTTAACAAAAAAGGCTTTATTAAACTATATTTTAAAAATATATATAAAGTGTTCCTCATGAGGAAAGTTATATTTGTTTGTGTTATAAATCTTACTGTTAGAGGTAGACAGCTAGAGTAAATTTTAGTTCGGGGAAGTTTCAATGCGAAAGTAATGAAAAAACTTTAGAATTTGACTAGTTATTTTTAATATTACATAGTTTACTTATAATATGTAACAAATAACAAAGCACAAGATACAACCATTACTCAGATACCATAGATGTAACCGGCTTCATAGATGTTATCGGGATTAAATATATCTACTCGTATGCCCGGTTGGCGATAGGCTAGCCATCTTTCACATTGTGGGACTTAGTGTCTTCGGCTGGTCGTGGATGCCTTGGTTGTGCCCCTGCCTACCACTTCAGATATGGGGACGTGAAGATACATATCTATTAATTAACATACTAATTTAAACGGAACTCACTTCTCGAATAATTATTGTGATTGTGTTAAAAGGTAATAGCATATGTAACAGACGCTCCAGGTGGCAAACTTAAAACAAGTGAAGCCATTTTGAAGTAGAAATGTACTAAAAAACAAAACTTTTTTTGTGTAGTCTTACTGTCTTCAAAGCACCAAGAGGTTTTTTTTGTAAAAATGGTATCTTATAGAAATGCATGCCTTAGAAACTCATTTATATTTAAATTTTTATTTCTGTTTTCCCTCCTCAACTTTTTGACATGAAAGATAAGATGCCTTTGTTTAAGAGTAAAAATACGGTTTGCATGGCCTTTGATATTAAAGAAGTGAAGATTCGAATAATTTACTTTCGGACTGAGATGACCTCGCTAATGGTAGATTTTTTTTGCGGTTTCAACAGTTTTGACATCACTCCCATAGGATGAATTACACGAAAGACTTTGCTGCCAGCTTTACCACTCACTAAACTGACTAACGGTTATAAAATATAGCTTGTAAGGAAGTGAGTGGTGCTTACATAAAGTCCAGTTCAAGTTATGGTAAAAATGACAGCACCTAGACACACATACAGACAAGTCTAGCTTATAAAACCCCTCTTTTTCCGTACGGGTTAAAAACATGCTGTGTAATGGGCGTCTACAAGATAATAAATCAAAAATTTAAATAGCAAAATTGTTCTTTACTTCGTCCGGCTAATTTTTAGGGAATACCGTATGAAACCAATAAAAACTTTCAGTTATATCGTATGTTGAGAGTAGTTAAATTTGTTTTTTTTATTTGTTAATACTTTTATTAGAATTTATTCTTTATCACCTCTGCAGTCTAGCTGTCCGGCTTCGGACCTTGGAGGTCCCGGGATCGATCTCGGGTTGGGTAACACCAAAGAAATAGAAAACGAGTGTTTTCAATTTCTAATAAAAACAACGTTGCCCGGGATTGGATATGTTCCCGGTTGGCGATAGGCTTACCACCTATCACATTGTCGGACTTAGTGTCTTCGGCTAATCTTGGGTGCCCTGGTTGTCCCTCTGCCTACTTCTTGTAGCATATGGGGGGTGAAGATGTTTTTGTTTTATTTTTGAATATGTAACATGCTACAGATAGTTAAACATTTTGTAGTTTATAATTATATTAATTAATAATTAAAAGCATCACATCTGAAACCAATTACTTCAACTTATTCAGTGGAAAGTGGAATTTAATTAAATATCAATCAATTCACATGAATATTTCAATCAGTCAGATCTGGGCGTGTAAAATTGCTTTTAATTTTTTACGATAAAAAACCCAATGTAATCAATTTAGTACTCTAGAAATCAAATTGAAAATAGGTTGCCTAAAAAATCTGGAATAGAATATTTTTAATTATTTAAAAAAAAGACTTTCTTTTTCCAGTTTTTTTTGCTGACAACCCTATGTCAGTGTGTTCGCAATAAAACAACCCTTATGTTGACATATTCTTTTCTGTTAACCTTTAAAGTGAAAGTAACTGGTTGCGACATACCGGTTTAAGTCTGGCAACACAGATAAATACCAAGCAACTTCTACATATTACATACTTATTATACTAAAAATCAGGATACAATTATAAATTGGCTTTAACAATGCCTGTTATAATGTTAGTTGTGAAAAATATCGTTATTAGGTATAATTATTTCAATTAATTTAAATGTTTATAAAATTCTTACAAACGCCTAGTTATTTTTTGTCTTAGCTTTAATTGTATGTGTGTGTGATTTCAAATTCTCAATAAGATTTGACCCGCACACATTAATGAACAAATTAACATAATAAATAAATAAAAATAAATAAATACACCTTGGACAAGTCACACAAATTGAATCTAACCTCAAAGTAAGCAAATTACATGCTTGTGTTATGGGTGTTAGTTAACGATACTAAAAATGATACACAGAAATACTCAAATAAATACCAGAATAAACTTAGCAAACAGTGGTTAATATTTCTATTAATAAAATAAAAATCCTGTTTATTTCATGAAATTTACAATTACAATTTAAAATTACAGTAATTCTTATGAAAAAAACTTGCTTTTCATGTTAGTGTATTTTTTGTTCATCTAAATGTGCATCACACAAATGCCTATAAATAATAAAAAAAACTTATAATGAACATTAATACACCGCATACATGTAAGCTGAGGCGTATTAAATTTCGAAAACTTTGTAAATTGTTTTACTTACGAACGACTAAAGTAATTGGATAACTTTAATATTCCCTTCGAAGTAAAATTTCTCAGTGTCTAAAGTCGGGACCCATTGAAATATTGATGAACCAATTACACAGATATCTTGAGTTTCTGAACATTGACGAGACAAAGTGGTTACTGTCCAACATCGTTTGTTTTCCCTATATTTTTAATTGAACATCAAACTTTCCCTTAACTTTATTTGTTAAATGAAACCATTACAATATTCTCTCAAAATACTCCGCTTCTTCTTGTAATATAATGAGGGAGCGAAGATTTATAAATATATAAGTACATATCTTACTAAATACATTTTATATATCGAAGACCTGATTAAATTAGTCGAGTATTTTCTCCTGACTCAACGTAAATACTTTATTCTTGGACTTTTACCAGTAAAGTTATCATTAAGTATAGAAAAAACGAAAAGGTGGGCAGAGGCACCCACGACTAATTGAAGACACTAAATTCCACATTGTGATTGGTGACTATTGCCAATCAGGGAAATATGCAATTACGGACAACGTTGTTTATATGAGAAAATGAAAAGTACAAACTTTCTTTTTACTACCTGATCTGGGAATTTCTGGGGGATCTAACAGTCCGATAACAGGTTGGTGTTGGACTTGACTTCATCGGATGAGCTCCAGACCGCGGATTACCCTCGAAGGACTCTGATACTATCAATCTCCAGATCAGGTAGTAAAAAGAAAATTGCTGCTAAACTTTTACAGCAACAGTTTTTACTTTTAAACAACAGCTATTGCTGTTGTTTAGCAGCACCATAAAAAATTCAAAAAAATGAACATTGAGAAAGGAATATTTTAGTTTCGGAATCCTTCCAACACACTGTTTCCTTTATTATTTGGTCTTTAATCGTTATAGGTACTGTTATTTTCAATATAATATCGAAAACATAATTAAAAACGTATTCTGTTTATATCAAGTTTTCCACACGTTCCGAACGTTGGGCCACAAGAAGTTAAAACAAGGATGATGATGCTGATGGACGAAGATAAACAATTAGGTACCTACAAGAATTGTTCGGAAAAAGTATTACAACTCATTTTCGTAGCAGGTGTTTTACGGAACAGCAGTTTTGTACTATAGCGCTCATTTCCAGTTTCTCACTGAAAGCAATGTGGATTTGCCATGTTAAATAATTGTAAAGATTTCTCATCACAATATAGCATATTTCTAAATCAAGTTGACTGACAAAGAAAGTATAGCTGTTAATTTCTCGCGAATCTATATATTAATACATGATGCCACAACTTTGAACCCCTTTTTACGAACATTGCGAGGACGGAGGAGCATGAAATTTGGCACATTTATAGGTTATGTGTAGGGGAAGTGCAGAACGTGTGCCTACCTTACTTCTAAAGCGAAATCCTTAATAGTTTTTAAATAAGGTGAGGTGAATAAAAATGTTTTTAAGCGAAAAAGAAAAAGCAGATCGTGCCAAATTATTCCTTAACCATTGCAAAATATCGAAAATGGACACCGTTAATATTCAAGTTTTTACTAAACTTCTGCCAGCACTCTTATAGTTTAATCCGTTAATTTTTTTTAAATACGTATCTATTTCAACATGAAAAACCAGTCAATTTTAGATTATTCTAAACGAAAAATCGTATAGTTTGAGAACAAGTTTAATAAAAGTTTTATATTTGTAAAATGTTCAAAATGCGTAACATGTTTTAGAAAAATATTAAAGTTGACTTACGTAAAATATAAAAAAATCAAGTTTAGTTAGTGAAGGAGGTTGATAAAATTTGGTTCTTCGTTCACGTATATTTAAAATTATAATTTACTGCGATTACAAACATAATAAATGTATGTATTTTACCGGCTTTGAAAAAGGAGGATGTGTTAATCGAATTCACCCTAATTTCTGAACCGATTCTATTTTTTTCGAAAACAAAATTCCGAGATATTGCCACAACATTTAAATCTAATTGAATCCCAGAAAAGAAAATATTGCATTTTTGTATACTTAAATAACATAACTATTGAAATTATAGTCGGTTAAATCAACGATCTGTGTATTACATCATAAAAAAGAATTATCTATTTGCTAATTATTTTTCATTTTGCTTATTATTGGCAAGAGAACGATAAAAGACAATAAAAAATAAAAAAATAAAAGGAAAAATATAAAAAGGTCAGCGGAACATTTTAAACTTTCAGAAAACTTAAAGAAAATAAAAAATTGTCAGATAATTGAGACAGGATGACTTCCTTTGGTCCTTGCTAGTTTAAATACATATAATTTATCCTTAATTAATAATAATTTGAAAGACTCAAAAACGAATTCCTTTTTTCGGCAATTTTTCATAATTTTCTAAATTTGTATTTAATTTTACAATCATATTTCAGTTTTATTACCTTCTCAATCGCTTTTATCTATATTTAACCGACTTAAAAAAGAAGGGGTTTATCAATTTTTCCGCAAATGTGTAGCAGCTTACCCGGATAGCGATCCACTGCTTTTCCTATTCCTGCCACCACAACGATATTGTCGTGTTCTGGTCTGGAGAGTAGGGTCGGTAGGTCGGTGGACTTGCACAATAGGCTTTCTTCTTGGCCTCAGAGTAGTGACGCACCTGTAACAACTATGGTGTTTCTAGGCCGCAGTTGTCTCTTATCATCAGGAAAGTCGTGTGCTTGTTCTTTAAACACTAACATAATAAAATATTTGAATGGAGTCAGACTTCTTCAGTTTAACTGCCCTTAATATATATCAGGCTTATTCATAAACGTTGTTTAACTTTTAATCACCAATTTAAATAATGTTTAAAAAAATGTTTATTCATAAACGCTATTTAGAGTTAATCATTTGTTTAAATATACTCTTAAATAGCTGTCACTTTGAACAACCTCGAACCCTTGTTTAAAAACTTAAGCAACTAAATGGCTGACTAAATTTCAAACAGCTGATTTTATGGGCATTGTCAAAATGCAACAACTTGCCATTTAATATGGCTTATTTGTGTATTCTTATGAATTTTTTATAATATACGCATTGAAATGTTTCGATTTCGTTGCAGTTTGGACAAAATTGGACGGGATATGTTGGATTTTAGAACAATATCTATAGAATTTCTTATAGGACTGTAATAACATGTTTTATTATGGAGATGGCCAATGGCTCATATAAAGAAACGAATAGTTTTCCAGAGCAATTTTTTATGATACTGGAAGCAAAAAAGTAGACAGATTTTCTGATTTTGAGAATTTCACGTCGCCTAGAGATAACAAAGGTGGCAATGGTGAGATTCCAACCTGAGGCTGGAATGTCTAGCCCCGAGCAAAAGTAAGTTTACGGACTTTGTACTTTATTCTACGAACCGGAACAATTCAACAGCAAGCGCTGACGTTATGGCGGCAGGAATATGTAAGGCGGTGGTACCGATCCAGGTGAGTCGCTGCGAAACTCACCTCCTAGTAAGTTGTCATGGTGCTATTGACGGTAGTTAAGCCTACGCTCGATTTTTACGCGCTGTCTAACTCCCGTTAGATGGTAGATGGTCTATTCTACAAAGGAACTCGAACCAACACGGGGAAAACATTTTATATTTAGCATAGTAAAATAATGTAGATGCTTTAAAAATTATTATTTTTGAAATGCAGTGTATCAGTTTAATTGTTTTGTGTCTATGTTGCATCAACTTTATTTACTCTAATGAATTTAATTTTATTGTAGTACAATACGAGTATTTTATTGTAGAAATATAAATGTTGACAATGGATGACAGATGTTTAATCCACTTTTAGCAAAAGAAATACGGATACAGCCACATTACTACCAAAACCTACCAAGTTAAACAGTATTTAACTAAGCATTGTCAAAATGTACTTTATGAATAACAAATTTTTAAACAATGTTTAAGGCTTAATCAAATGATTAGTTAAGCAATGCTTAGGAGGTTATTTAAGTAATTGTTATGAATAAGGCAGTATATTTTTAATCACCGCATTTAAATTAAAATTTAAAAAAATACAAAGATTAATCACATTATGTATTAAGTACGGGTAAAATGAGAAACAAAGCCATAATGTTGGAGACTGGTTTCTGTAAAGACCAGTAGTGGAAAATATACACGTAGAAATTTGATATTACAAGCGTAGTAGCTCTAGGTTCTACAAATAAACTGTGACGTGTTCGTTTAATAAAATATGCACCATTTTAGTAGAAACTCCGTTGCAGAATTTTAGTGATTACTTTTTATTTATTAACGTCCTATTTTATAGAATCAGGCGTTACTTTGCGAAATCCATTACAACAGATGTAAAATAAGTCTTTATTTTGGTAATTCCGCGTGAACAGTGTAACTGTTGTGGCAAATAATCATCCAAACGACATAGAATGTGACAAGCCTAACTAACGTTCCCACCGCCCACCTCCGCGACCAGAACACGAATATAGGAAGAGCTCGGAAAACAAAATAAATTGTCACGTTCTTTACATGTGACAACCCTACCTAAAGTTCCCACCTCCCACCTCCGCGACCATAATATCACAAATATAGTCCGAACACGGGAAACAACTTCCTTCGCCAACTTCAACCCCATTTGATGTTAATATAATTATTCGCAGTAAAACTGCAAAAACGGACTCCATCTATTTCATTGGATCCACAACACCACATTTAATCATTACTTTTTCGGAAGATAGCGAATGTTTCCGAAATGGTCCCACATTTTTTTTTATGATATGGGAAGGCAAACAAGCAGACGGATTTCCTGATGGTAAGAAATTCACGCCGCCTAGAGACACCAAAGGTGGTAATGGTGCGTTGCCAACCGGAGGTGGGGATGTCAGGCCTTGAGCAAAAGTACCTACCCTCCGAACCGGAACACGTCATGACGTTATGGCGGCAGGAATAGGTAAGGCGGTGGTGTAAGGTAATTACTCAAAGCTACTAGTAGGAACATCCTACTAGTAGCTTTGAGTAATACTTAAAAGTGCATAAACTAAAAGTATCTTCACGCACATATCCCGGAAGAGATAAGCAGAGGCATAACTAAGTCCCACAATGGAATAGGTGGCACGCCTATCGCCAACCGGGCCCATTTCCTATTAAGGTTCCTAATATAAAGCAACTTTTTTTTACTAGAAAATTAAAAAACGCAATTATCTTTTTGTTGTCCGACCCGGGATTCGAACCCGGGACCTCATGCAGTCAAGTCCAATAACTGAACCGCTAGAGCACACAGGCAATTAGGCGGATTTTTTAGTTTAAACCAATTCTGTATTTGTTACTTTTGTACCTTGTGTAATCGTTTTTATTTGCATAAACTATACACTCATATCAACGACGTTATCATCTATATACATAAAAGAATGGAGGGTTTGTTACAACACTTATAACTCAAGATCTGCTGGACCAATTTTCATGGTTTTTGATTCGTTGGATTTGTCTTTGCCCCGAATAGCAGAATGATCCTCAAAAACAATAAAAACAAAAAAAAAAACTATTATGAAAGATGAATCGAAGTAGTAAAAGTTAAACCGATTAGGCTAAAAATTGATGGAGGGGTAGCTTAGAACACGGAGAAGGGCATGGATTACATTTATCCCTTACAACAGCGAGGAAACTAGGAAAAACCACATTTTAATTTTTCCTATACAAACTGAACGGGCGGAACGAAGTTCACCGGAACAGCTAGTACCTAATGTAAAAATCAAAAAATAATAGTCGGATCATGATAAAACTAATATGGACCACCTCGGAATCATAACCTTTCTTTCATGAAAAGAACCATCCAAATAAGTTAGTTATTGACCAAGTTATCTCATAACAAACAAACGAAAAAAATATATATTTAAAGAATTAAAATAGAACGAAACAGGCAGTATTAATCGCCGGGACAACTTTAAAATAATAATAAATATTCCTGGACAAGTCACACAAATTGAATCTAACCCCAAAGTAAGCAAATTATATGCTTGTGTTATGGATGTTAGTCAGCGATACTAATACATAGAAATACTGAAATAGATACCAGAATAAATTAAATAAACACCCAGACCCGGAAATGCAGACATCTAAATGTTCATCACACAAATGCCTGCCCCCGTCGGAAATCGATCTCGAGCCTCGCGGTTGATCCGTAGAGTTAGGTGTGTACGCTAGCCACTCGACTAACGCGGCGGTTTAATAATACATACCTGTTGAAAAAGTGGGCATACTATTATTAGAAGATTTATTGTCTAAAACAATTTTATTTTAAATCTTTAAGATAATTAGCATAGACGAAAAAAAATTCTTTAACGTTTGTCACTTTGAAGAGTAACTAACAAACTTTCGTATTTTGTATAGTACCTATGTTTTGACGATGTTACATCGTTACAAAATTCATGTATTTATTAGTTGCTTTAAGCTATACAAAATTATTTGTGATAATCCTTTTAAGGTTGACCTTAATTGCAGCCATCTCAGTTACATTATATTAAAGACAAAAGTCATTTATCACTCGAAGTGCCAACATCTTTTATCTACTTACAAAGTTTTGTATGAGCATGACTTCGTCCAGTAGCGGTTTTAGTAATAGCAGCGCCCTGGGCGTAATTTATACGGCGCCCTGTACATGCTGTTTAAAACCATACTAAAAGGTAAATAATATATACCGTACAGGATCTGACGCCCCTTTACATCTTGGCGTCCAGGGCGGTTGGCCAATCGCGCCATACCCAAACACCGTCCTTGACTTCGTTTATTATTACATTAAATAAAACAATTACTTAATACTTCACGACAACTTTTTTTTTAATATATATTCACCGTGGCTACGACCACGTATTTAAATGAATACCTGCGTAATCTCGCCTATAGAAACCATACCTATTACCTATATGATGAACCTCATATACAAAAATTATACCATCATTCCGCCTCGTTGGTCGAGTGGCTAGCGGACTCGCCTAACTACATCGACCAACCGCGAGGTTCGGGTTCGATTCTCGACGGGGGCAGGCATTTGTGTGATGAACATTTAAGATGTCTGCATTTCCGGGTTTTGGTGTTTATTCTGGTATCTATTTAAGTATTTATATGTAATAGTATGTAATTTGCTTACTTTGGGGTTAGATTCAATTTGTGTGATTTGTCCAGGGGTATTTATTTATTTACTTATTTACTATTTATCATTTCGTTGAGACATTATAGAAAGACAAACAAACATATAGCTAAGATAACGAACAATTCTCATAGGTAAGGTGTGTTTATTTGTCGATATAAAAATAATGAAATACAATCGTTAAGTAGAAAAGAAAGTTTTATATGTAATTAGTATCAATTACAGTTCAATAATTCACAGCTTAATCGACTTCGTATTTTCATGGAAATTGAGTAACTTTTCTTTTGCTTTGAATTATTTATTATTACTTGAGGGGGAAAAGTCTGTACATAACGACTTCATTCAAATTATTACAATCTTAACATAACTAAATTCGAATAAATTGAGTCTTAACGACAGTCATTGAAAAAAAACTTACTAAGCCACGGTATTTCCGATAGTTGGAGAATCTGCGAAAAGGGATTTGTCCTCTACTAGACCAAAATGAACTAATTTAAAGTTAAACCATTAATAATTCCGCCATCTGAATGAAATATTTGAGAAATACATACACACACATACATACATATCTTCACGCCAAGTCCCTTACGGGGTAGGCAGAGAGTATCGAGTGCCAGACCTCACGATCCTGACAAACCTGTCTTGCTTCCTTCACATACATTACCCTTTTCATACAAACACACCGGTTTCGGAAACTCTTGACACCACCCTCGGAAATATTTGAAAAATGATAATGAATGATCATGAAAAGTGACATAAGCTCACGATAAGAACAAAATCTATATATTAATACGTGATGCCAAAACTTTGGACCCCTTTTTACGAAAATTGCGCGGATGCAGGGGCATAAAATTTGGCACACTTATAGTTTATGTGTAGGAGAAGTGCAAAACGCTAATATTTTTCAACAAAAACGCTAATAAAGTACATTAAATCAATAAATGAAACATCACCCACACTACCATGCATTTGACACACACAAACAAATATATTTATGATAACGATATAAGATCACAGATGACGCACTAAAAAATTTGGAAACAAAGCAGTTGGTCATGATAAATGAAGATGGCATTCTTATTAACAAAATATTAAATTTTACTATGGTCGAATTTCGACCAACGGGCGACCACTAGTATTAACTTATTTGACCACTAATAAATAAAATAAATAGAAAATACTAAAATAAACGAAATAATAATCCTAAACTAAAATAAATAGAGTCATCATACAATGTGGCGCTAGCAATAGGACAACAATTCCTGTAAAGTGTATAATAGTATTTTAATCTTTCTAATTAGTCCAGATATATCAAAATTTAAAACAAAAATAAATTAAATGACACTTAAATATTTTATTTTACGGTTTTATATAGGTATATCATGTTTCATTACGGTGAATAATCTCGTCCTATAGGGTAAGTGCGAAGTCGCCCGCGTGTTTATTTAGCATTTTACATTAACCAACTGCTTAAAGTAACAGGGTAGATCTTCAAAATTTCATTTTCCGTTTGGTAACCTGGTAAACTGATGGAAAGTGACCACATCCACCACACCAGGAGTATCACAGATGCGTTACCGACCATTGAGCTATGAGTACGCTTTTTTCTTGAAGGTTCCCAAGTCATATTCGTTTGGGAATACGGCCCTCAGTAGCTGATTCCACAAAGATTTTGTGCGAGGTCAAAAATGTCTTCGGAATCGCACAGTTGTAGATCGCCACTCATTAAAATGATGGGCATGATAATTTATACTCTGATGCGATATACGAAGGTGGAAATCAGCGACTGGACTGAACTCACTCCTCAGAGCATTCCCCATGGTAGGCGCGGTAGAAAACACAAAAGTTGAAAGAAGTTGTCGAGAGGTTGGCTACTTATCACATTGAAGGACTAAGTTCGGCTAATCGCGAGTGCCGCAATTATACCTCAGTTTACTTACTCTGGGATACGAGCGTAAAGATACTTTACTAGTATTAGTATTAGTATTCTGGGATATGAGCGTAAAGATACTCACTGGTATTAGTATATTAGTTAGATATTAATAAAATCATTGACCCTTATAGAACTCCTGCAAGAATTTAATTTTCGCTCGTAATTTTAAGTGAGTTAAGTGTAATCCAATTCGTAGTTCAATTTTCAGTTACTTTGCGAAATAGCAAACTCCAAAAGAGATTTTGCAACTAAAACGATTACTTAATAGTACTTGGTGCTTTGGTTTTAGCTGAAGTTTACAGCGAGCCGGTGTGACCCTAATCTTCCCTGAAGTGGTTGCTGTGAGTTTGTTGAACACGGAGAGGAAAGTGCAAGGAGGGAAACATTTAAGGTACTATTTTCTTTGGTCATGAGACGAGAAACTGTTTTTTTTTTGAAAAATTGACCATCTGTTTGAATATTTTATATACTTAATTATCTTCATATACTATGCGGGGTCGAGAGATTCGCCAACTTTTAATGCATTAACTTACGATTCAGCCTTTTTCCTGAAGTTAAAAAATGAAGGTATTAAAAAAGTATGCAGTTACTAGATATTTCATGACGCTACGTCCTCCTATTATTACATTACGTATGACATACTCCAAGATTTTATTCTGGGTCAATTTTTATTTCTAATACTAGCCGATATTACGAACTTTGTTTACTTGGTACTTCATACTTTTTGTCTACCAGGCAGGAGATTTGGAGTGAAGATATGTATGTTGTATATATATATGTTAGATGACCTGTACGTTCAAATGTTCCTTTACGTTCAGCATTTCAGATTATTTGGCCACTTACTACCTACTGAGCGTTGTTATGTCTTATTTCTAAATTAAAAAATATGACATAGAAAAAACTACCGGATTATCTGTAAACAACATCCTACAAATTAATAAAAAACAAATAAAAGTAAATAGTAACGCTTTTAATGTGCGAAATAAAAAGCATCCTTTGAGTTTTTTTGGACATAAAGTATCTACTAGTCGCACATTTCGACGTAAATCACCGTCACAATGCAGACAAATGGACTGAAAGACAGACAGACAAACAGACAAAAAGACTACAGAGAAATAGACAAATTAAAAAAATATTAAAAATCTGTTCTGCTATAATCTGCTTTCTTAATAGGCCTTTCTATGTTAATACACATTTAGTAGTATAGCCACACAGAGACATAGCATAGTGTTAAATTTGTAGCTAAGCTGTCAACGTAAATATGTTATTTACATCCATTTCTTCCAGTACGGTTTCGTGAAAAAATCTTTGACATAAAGAAAATAATAAAATGGACAAGTTAAAAAAAATAACTTAGGTAATATTGCAAAATAATAATAAACATTCAATTTTATCAACATAAGTGTAGTAAATTCTCGCACCTGGATGGACCAGGCTATTCTGCGATCTACATTTTAATTTTGCCAGAAGTATAATATTTTTACTTAATCAAAACCCGAAAGTTTTCATTATATTGAAGTGAAAACTTCTTTAGCGGCGTTTCGCACTTTTTTGGATAACAACTTCTAAACTCGCGTCAGGACACGTGACCTGATCAATAATTCGTAAGACGGATAGAGAGTAAATGCGCTTTAGACGGCGGAGGGCCCTTCGGCGAAGTTTCGTGTTGTCATGTTTGTGTACGATAGCGCAATAAATGAATATTGATAATTAAAGCAATTCGTTCAAAATTATTCCCTAACCATTTCAAAATATCAAAAATGCACAACGTTAATATTCAAGTTTTCACTTCTGCTGGCACTCCTACAGTGCAAGTTCTAAACTCGCGTCAGGACACGTGACCTGATCGAAAATTCGTAAGACGGGTGGAGAGTAAATGCGCCTGCTCTTTTATTTAGACGGCGCAGGGCCCTTTGGCGAAGTTTTGTGTTGTCATGTTTGTGTACGATAGCGCAATAAATGCATATTGTATTCTACCACATAAATGATAGTACTTTCATGCTGATAATTAAAGCAATTCGTGCAAAATTATTCCCTAACCATTTCAAAATATCAAAAATGCACAACGTTAATATTTAAGTTTTCACCTCTGCTGGCACTCCCGGAGTGCAACCTGACATCTATTGGTTAGTTCTAGTTACCGGAGTATCAATTAAATGCACGTATGTAATGCACAATTTCTATTATATTCTGTATAATATATTCTGTATAATATATTCTGTAGATATACGAATGCATATAATACAATAATATGCGTATGAACGATTTGCTATTCAAGCGTTAGTTTGCGGAAATCCATTATAATAGGTGAATAATATGACCATTTTGCTAATTTCGAGGAAACCATTTCCAATCCAAGAAATCAATTAACAAGGAATTTAGGTTTCGTGGAATTAGCAAAATGCTAACCAGGTAGCCTTGCCGTGCCACCCGTTTGAGCATCGTATGTCATATGTTTACATTGAAATCGGTGTATTTAATATTTATCACTACATAGTATACTAACGTCCTACTAGGTGGTAGAGTTTCGCAGCGATTAGCCCGGATTGGTACCACCGCCTTACCTATTCCTGCCACCATAACGTCCAATGCTTGCCGTTGACGTGTTCCAGTTCGAAGGGTAAGGTAGCCGGTAAACTTACTTTTGCTCGAGGATTAACATCCCGGCGTCAGGTTGGCAACGCACCATTACCACATTTGGTGTCTCTAGGCGGCGTAAATTTTTTACCATCAGGAAATCCGTCTGCTTGTTTGCCTTCCATTAGCATAAAAAAAAACAAAGCCTCTGTCCCTATGTCCCTTTGTATGCTTAAGTCTTTAAGAGTACGCAACAGATTTTGATGTGGTTTTTTTAATAGATAAAGTGATTGAAGAGGAAGGTTTATATGTATACATTTCCCCGTGCGAAGCCGGGACGTGCCACTAGTAGATTCATATAGTGTTTTCGTCTAATCGTGGGTGCCATGTTTGCATCCCCGCATACCTCTTCTATATGGGCTAGATACAACAAAAAACATTTTATTTTACTCCATGTTGGTCTGGGTCTTTTGCTTAAAATAGACCATCTACCTGGCAGAGCAGGCAGCTCGTAAGAGGCGAGCACTGGTTTAAATATATGTCAGTTCCAACATGACGACTGGTAATAGAGTGCTGTAAATTGCCTGGGTAGAGATCCACCGCCTCATCTATTCCTGCTGCCATAAATCTCGGAGTTCGGTTCTGGTGTGGAGGGCTCTAACTTTAGTACAGGTATAACACCCTGCTCACAGGACACAGAGATACTAATTCGGAAGGGGGGTCCGAACCCCCTGGGCACGTCCTTGGTGAATTAGCAACGTATATCATTAGCATTTCAAACGAACTCAATGTTTAGATTTGAGTGATATTCAAATTGCTTAAACACCGATCAAAAAATTAGTGAAGGGGAAGTTTATCATGGAAAGTTTATCGCTCATAAATCTTTCATTTCCACTCAATAATAATATGCGGCTGCATAACATAAACCAAATTTCCATAATCATGGATTTGTTAATTTTCAGTAAATTAAACGGACAGTTATTTTAAAAAATCATAAACTCGTAAACAGCTAATAATGACAAAATGTGTTAAAAATATGAGGTAAAAAAATAGTAATCTGGATTTTTACCGATCCCGGTATTCATGGCTAGACCTAGACTAGAAGGCATTTATCCAAAGAATAAACATTAAAAATTGTAACTTGTTCTTAAACAAAGCTAATTTTCAATTTTCCTGATTTTCGTGCTGTACATAAGATATTTCATAAAAAAGTGGATTTAGGTTATGCAAACCTCTACTTCAAAGTTGAAGTTCAAGAATTGCTCTTGAATTGAGGGTAAATGTCATCTATTTTTGGGGCTGGATTTCCTATCGTTAAAATAAAGTACGACGACGATGGTTAGAGCTACCAATTTAAAGAAACTTTTGAACTATATTTTGCTTTTGAATGTACTTTTCAACTTATCGACTAGCAAAAGTTTCAAACTTACAGTGGCTATAAACCCAATACCCAAGCTGAGCTTTGAATGTTTGCTCTTATAAGTTGTAACCAAAATTTAAAGTTTCATGATGAATTAACCAAACAAATATGCATTTTTCTGAAATATCGTCTTTGAAACCTTTATTTAGTTTCATTTTATTTAGTTTAGTATCCATTTTTTTCTGAAATCTCGTCTTTGAAACCTTTATTTAGTATTAGTTTATTTAGTTTAGTATGCATTTTTCTGAAATCTCGTCTTTGAAACATTTATTTAGTTTCACACTTTTTAGGATAAAAAATAATGATAAAAAAGTGTTAGTCTTTATTTTTATTCAAAAGAAAAAAAGGTGAGAAAATAATCCCTAAATTCCAATCCCGAAATGAACATGGCAATCAAAAATGTACTACTATTTTTATTTATGTACTTGGCATATGATGTAGAAGTTTGACTGTTTTAAATTGTTTAGTTTTTAAATAAATTGAGCTTTAAGTAAGCAATACATTTTCTAAGAATTTTTCTAAAGGGTGTTCTTAAAAATTAATCAAATTAAAAAAAAAGACAATACAAATTTTCATATAAAAAATTCATAAATTTTGCGTTATTTCACATCAAACTTTAAATTTTAGTATTAAAAAATATTAATGTAAATTTTTAAACACAGCTTTTTGTATTAAGGCTTTAGCCACCATAAATATTTTTTATTAACTATCTCTCAACAACATTTTTTTAGAAAACATTTTTCTTGAGTTACTCTTGAAAAACTGTCTGACAACGTTGTTTTATAGGTTAAAAATTTGAAACTTTCACTAGATCTAACCATTGTCATGTTTTACCCTAATAAAATCATTTCCACCCTCAAGAACAGGAGGCTTAGTAAAAGTAAAAGCAACCAACGGAATAGGGTCAACTTTGTAGTAGATCCTCTGCAGAACCTTAATCCAAATTTTAATGAAAATACGTATTGCTTGGTAAAATTCCACACTATATCCAAAGCCTCTACATATTGGAATAGAAGTTTTTGTTTTAAATCAAAGGATAGCTTAAACAAGCTATGCATTTTTTATTTATAGCAAATAGCTAAAAGACGATGTAAGTATTTGATTGAAATATGACTATATATGACTGTATATGTAGTACAAATAAAATATATTTAAAAAGAAACTGAGCGACCGATGAACTTAAAAATTAATTAAAAATTAAATATACCTGGACAAGTCACACAAATTGAATCTAAGCCCAAAGTAAGCAAATTATATGCGTGTGTTATGGGTGAATATCAACGATACTAATACATAGAAATACTTAAATAGATACAAGAATAAATTTAATAAACACCCAGGCCTGGAAATGCAGACATCTAAATGTTCATCATACAAATGCCTGCCCCCGTCGGGAATCGAACCCGAGCCCCGCGGTTGGTCGATGTAGTAAGGCGTGTACGCTAGCCACTTGATCAACGAGGCGGTCATGAACTAAATGTAAATTGTTTTTTTATTAACTGTTGCCCCTGGAATTTGCTCCCAGAGACTCTTTCCTTTATTTAACTACCAGTTTTTATGATACCTTTGATTCACTAATTAACAGCTTAACTACTTATACCCAGATAATTCCAAACATTCTGCAGTTTTTTTTATGTTTTACATTTTTTTATGTAATACCTACATATAAGAAATTTGATACTTGTAAAAAACTTTTTTTAAGGAATTTTTATGTGAGAAGCTAGCGAAAAAGCACACGGCTTTCCTAATGATAAGAGACAACCGTGGCCTGTAGACACCATTGATGTTACAGGCGCGTCGCTGTCCTGCGGTTGGGGTGTTAGGCCTATTGTGCAAGTCGTCCGGCTACCCTAGCCTCCCGGAACACGAGAGAGTCATTCTGGAGGCAGGATTAAATAGGGCGGTAGGGATATACCGCCCTATCTGTTCCTGCACACACTGGACAAGTTGCTGCACAATGCTCTACTACCATTGGTCTTGTTAGTGATAGCCTACATTTTAACTATAGCTCGCCCCTTACGAGTTGCCTGGTAGAGTGGCAGATGGTTTATTCTATTCAGCTGACCCGGACCAACATTTACATCAGTTTTAACTTAACGATAATTATTGTCAAGAGGGCTGAAAGCCAACAATTACAATTCACCGAAACCTACCAACTTTTGTTTTTTTTATGTCATAGGAAGGCAAACAAGCAGTCGGATTTCCTGATGGTAAGAAGTTCACGCCGCTTTGAGACACCAAAGATGGTAATGGTGCGTTGCCAACCTCGCGTTAGGCCTCGGGCAAAAGTATGTTTACCGGCTACCTTACCCTCCGAACCATGAAGTTATGGCGGCAGGAATAGGTAAGGCGGTGGTACCATTCCAGGCGAGTTGCTGCGAAACTCTATCACCTGGTCAGATGTCACGGTGTTAGTGATGATAAGCCTATACTCGCCTTTTACGAGCTGCCTGGCAAGAAAGGCAACGAACATATTTCATATGGCGTTATCATATTTCAAAAGCATACTGTATTATACCATGCAAATAATGGGTTACAAATACAAATGTTAATTAATTATAATAGTCTTGATTCCACATATGCATTAATTAGACATTATGTTTTAAATAAATGTTATTACGTAATTTATTTTTACCATTTAGGTGATTGAGAGGTTACCCTACACATCTAACTCCTTCCGATCATCCACCTGGCTCGTGCTCGATTCCCGATAGGGGTAGATCTAATGTGGTAAACAGTAAACACTTTTCCCGAGCCAGACTCGGCATCAAAAATAATTCCTTCCGACCATTATTTGAAACATGTCTAAATGACAGCAGTGTCGTTGACTAATTATATGGTACTAGTGGACGCCCTTTGGTCGAAATTCGACCATAATAAATTTTAATATCTTGTTGATGAGAACGCCATCTTTTTTTAACGCCATTTCTTAAGACCAACTACTTTGTTTCCAAACTTTTTAGTGCGCCATCTGTGATCTTTTATCGTTGTCAAATGCATGGTAGTGTGTATGTTTTATTTATTGATTAAATGTACTTTATAAGCATTATTACTTAAAAATATTGGCGTTGTACTTCTCCTACATATAAACCATAAGTGTGCCAAATTTTATGCTTCTGCGTCTTCGCAATTTTCGTAAAAAGGGGTCCAAAGTTTTTGCATCACGTTTCGTTATATAGATAACAAAAGCGTGTTATTTGTTCCTTTGGTGTAAGAAAATTTCGTGAAGTAATTTTTATTCTACACAAGTTTAAACTTTTCACCGTACTTAAAATATGTAGATTCTATACTTCTTATCGTCGGAGCTTGGTGGAATTACATAAAAATATGTAGCTTAACCGTTTCGTCTCCTTGAGAATTGTGGTATAATGCCTATCAGAAAAGTAATGATAAATGTTTCATGTTATTTAAATGTAACGGTGGCAAAATAGACAACTACCTACATTTTAACTCAGGTGTAAAGTTATACCAGAGAGTGAGAAGCTTAGTTTTAAATTATATCTGAAAATGCTTTCACAGTGTTAGCTATATAGTCTCATCTTGGCAAAATTTTATAAGACAATGGTGGTAATTCTGCTCTTCACAAACTAAACTTATTTTAGATGCATGCTGTCTCTTTTAAATGAAACAAAAACAAAAGAGATGGAACGTTTTAGAGATGTCAGTTTAGTCCGAACACGTTTAATAGTGATGTTTTTAATCACCATTTTCCGAGTGATCGATTAAATGTCTGTAGAACTGACGTGTACAGTCCAATTTGACTACACTAAAAGTGTTTTGTCTCTTCCTTACTTTCGACGAAAGAAGACAGAGAAAAAAAGTATCTTCACGCCCATATCCCCGAAGAGGCAGAGGCACAACCAAGGCGCCCACGACTAGCCGAAGATACTAAGTCCCACAATGTGATAGGTGGCAAGCTTATCGCCAACCGGGCACATATCCTATACCGAGCAATATATTTTTTATTGGAAAATTGGAAAAACCTAATTTTTCTTTTGTTACCCGACCCGGAATTCGAACCCGGGACCTCATGCAGTCAAGTCCAACAACTGAACCGCTAGACCACAGAGGCGAAGACAGAGATAATTTAAAATTAGTTTAGTGCAAGCACAATAAAGTTACCACCATTGTTTTTGATAGGATTTAATCTCACTTTACATATTCCTGCGTCCATACTGACTGACTGACTGACTGACTGACTGGTTAAAAAACAACACTGAATGTTTTCTTTGCTTAAACCTTCCATTAAATACTTAAATAATAGCACAATTGCTATCTGATACGCTTTAATCGCTATCAATTGCTTTATCGTCTGATAACTTATCGAGAACATAGAAATGCTCTCCAAGTTTCGCATTACTCTCTCTGGTGTCATGTTACTGAATATTGCTTTTTGTAAAAACCTTTTGTCTTATTTATTCAAAATATTTCAATTATATTTGCTATATTTGGTGATCAAAACAGCTTTTTTTTACTAAATTATACAAATTATACCACTTTCGTAAACTTCTTTTTATTGTAGAAGCTATTTTGGAACAACTTGGACCACCTTTTTTGTTTCCAAACTTTATGAATACAGTTTGTGCGCTATCTGTGATCTTTTATCGGTATCAATATATTTTTGTATGTTTCAAATTCATAGTAGTATGGCGTAATGTTTTAGTTTTTGATTTAATGCACTTTATAAGCATTATTATTGAAAATTATTAGCATTCTGCACTTACACACTTTAACTATAATTCCAAGTGCCAAATTTCATACTTCTCCGTCCTCGCAATTTTCATAAAAAGGGGTCCAAAGTTTTTGCTTCACGTATTAATAATGATGGCAAAAGAAAGTCGTGTAAGTTATACTATTTATAACTCAAGAATGGCTGAAGCGATTTTGCTGAAAATTGACGGGGAAGTGGTTCAGAACCAGGAAAAAAGATATAAGACATTTTACCTCTTCCGACTGCGTCATAAATTAGGATAAAACAACATTTAACTTTTTTTAAACAAACTAAAAGAGTTGAGCGAAGTTTGAGGGGAACAGCTAGTTTGTTATATTCTTCTAAGCCTATCTTTTATTTGTGGTGGTCTTTAGCGAAATCGAGAATGGATTAATATTAGTTTATAGAATATCAAATATAATCAATCACCATTATGTTTATCGTGATCCACACACTGAGAGAATAATAAATTGAATTGTATTGTAAGCAATCATTAATATACAGTCTGTGGTCTACTAAATAAAAAAATAAATATCTCTGGATACACAAATTGAATCTAACCCCAAAGTAAGCAAATCATATTAGGTATGTATATGTGTATGTAGCTATAAAGTATGAACAGGGGGCTGATTCCGTATCTTTTTAGTGATTACGATTGGGTAAAGTGCTCATCAAATAGCTGTCAAATGACGTGTTTAATATTTGTCATCTCCTAAGTCCAACAGAACTATACTAGAGATAGTAAATGAAGTTTTGGCGACACCGAGAGAAAATAAGATCGAAGTTTTTTCATAATTATTGAATTTTGTGTTGATATTGAGTGAAATTAGACAATTTTTGTGGCATTTTGTACAATTTTGTTCAGCGAAAGTGCACAATGAAATAATCATGAAGAAATTAGCGTATCGTGTATTTCCTCGTTGCCGCCAAATCTCCTTACATGAGCTTGTGTAATGAGGCCGCCGCTTTATCCAAGAGCCTGACATGACTTACTAACGACTTATGACTGATTAATTATAACTGATATAAAATTTGATACAAATATCTACTTGACGAATGGCAAAATACTAACGTGAAGGCCAAAACTTAAAGAAAGAAAAAAGAAAGAGATAGCAAATATAAAAATTGACAGCTGTTTGATGTCACTTTAACCAGTGATCATTACTAAAAAGATACGGAATAGCCCCGAAGAACATTTTAGAAAAAAATAACTACCAGATCATTAAACACACTCTCCATTTTTTGATAAAAATATTAACAATAAGTATGTCAATAACACGATTACAAAATCATTAAAAAAATTTATAAAGCTTAGTAAAAACATTTCGTGTGTATAGTTTTCCCTTATAACCCTTAAAACGTGTAGTACTAACCTGCAGTCAGAATAAATTATTAAAATATTGTTTTAATAATAACTAATTATTATTAATTTTTATTACTGTTACAATAATCGGATCTGCGAGCGACAGTAAAAGCGACTTTTCGTAATCCTTTGAAACGTAATAATTAAATTCAATCAGATCACAAAGAGGTGTCGATTGTCAATAATAAAATAAATATCCCTGGACAATTTACACAAATTGAATCTAACCCCAAAGTAAGCAAATTATATGCTTGTGTTATGGGTGTTAGACAACGATACTGTTACATAGAAATACTTAAACAGATACCTGAATAAATTTAATAAACACCCAGACCCGGAAATGCAGACATCTAAATGTTCGTCACACAAATGTTTCTGCCCCCGTCGGGAATCGAACCCGAGCCTCGCGGATGATCGGTGTAGTTAGGCGTGTACGCTAGCCACTCGACCAACGAGGCGGTCGAGTGTTATACACTTATAGATATCGCCTACGGTTAGACCTGCGAACGTTATTGCGGTACTGATTTGTATATCGGGGAAAAAAGGAATCTGTATTATTTTTCAGCCTCCTAACAACCTTATACATCAAAATTACACTATACCAAAACTCTGTTGGGATGTAAAAGAAGGGAAAAAATGTAAAAAAAAACACACACACTTTCATATTTGTAATGTTAATATGATCCGGAAATTGTAGTCTTTGTTAAGGATGTTTTATAAGCATATATATTTTTTTGAGCTGAACTATTTTATTTCAAATTGAACTTTGGTTGTGAAGAATTAAATTTTGTCTATAATACAGAAGCTTTTTGGTATTTAGCCCAATACTTGTATAATCGGTTTGGTAACCAGTAACATGTGTTTATTATTAATTAACAAAATTAAATAATTCAATCGTGCCGCAATTAATTGGTATATCTGTTGTAAATAAACCGACATTTTCATAATATCTAAACCAAAGTTGTTCTAAATAAATCCTTTTAAATGCTTTTAATAAATAGTGTGATTAATGATGGTCAAATAAGTTAATACTAGTGGTCGCCCGTTGGTCGAAATTCGACCATAATAAATTTTAATATCTTGTTGATAAAAACGTCATCTTCATTTCTTAAGACCAACTACTTTGTTTCCAAACTTTTTAATACGCCATCTGTGATCTTTTATCGTTATCATCAATATATTTGTTAGTGTGTGTCAAATGCATGTTAGTGTGGGTAATGTTTTATTTATTGATTTAATGTGCTTTATAAGAAAAATATTAGCGTTCTGCACTTCTACATAAAAACTATAAGTGTGCCAAATGCTATGCTCCTGTGTCCGCGCAATTTTCTTAAAAAGGGGTCCAAAGTATTGGCATCACGTTTTAATAAGTACATATATTGATTCCTAATTTTGTTTAACTATGAATTTGGTTAAGTCTACTCAGCGGACCCGAACTAACTTAGGGAATTAATTAAACTTTAATAGTACTTTGGTTAAAATTAAATATTGCAACCCTCACTGTAAATTAAGGGGATTCTTGCATACGTTTTGATTCTGGTTTACAGTTGCATTGTTTACAGTCTGCTTTACCTATTTCGATTAGAGTTCACTTTTCCTATTAACGTCGTGTTCCGGTAAGCACGGTAACTAAAAATAGTTGCTAAAAAAGCCGGTCATGTATTTACAAACTAGCAGACTCCGAAACAGGGATTCAGAATTACAACTGACAGCTTACATCTTTGGCGTCTAAGGAAAATGTGGCATTTTTGTCTTCATAATAAACAGTTTGTTTATTTGTCGCTGCAATACTAAAAACCTATAATGTTCTTTATAATTAAGATACCTACAATCAATAAATATCACGCGATATCACCCCGGTTAAAATTTCTAGGTGACAGCGAACCCTCTTAACTTGACTAACAGCTAACTAATTAAAACCCTCCCCCCCAAAAGCAATAAAATTGACAATATTTTAAAATAAATTTATTGCATTAAAGGTAAAAAAAAGTGCCAAAAGAAATGTATTTATATACGAAATTTTATGGGCAATTTTGGACAACTTTTAATCTTCATTCTGATTTGGTATTTTGGCGGTTCCTGTATTTAGTTTTCATCATAACCAAGTGTGAAAACCCACTCTCAGATTATGTTGTAGCAAAGGGTAAAAGGAAAGTCACGTGCCTGCCGCCATTACGTAAATCGCGAACCCCCTGCCTTCGAATGGCAAACCCCTAGGGGTTCGCGTACCCCACTTTGCGAAACCCTCATTTAGACAGAGGTAGAATTATCTATTACAAAACAGTACATTCAAACTTTAAAGTTCCATTCATTCGAACTCATTACCTTTGATGTTATATCCATTTTAATATCTAACTTTCCTGCAGCATCAAACCTTCACATGAAACGGCATCAAAGCCGTGTGGATCGAACGATAACAAAGTTACATTTGCAAGGCAAATTTTGAACCAATTGAGGCTTGAATTTTTCCAACTTGTGACTTCGTTGGCATACTTAAGACGTTTTTAGATGAAAGGCAATAAATAACATATTTTCCATGAAAGAAAAAACTTGTTTTGTCATGACATAAATGGACTATTTTACATTCATCGGAATTTATGTGACTTGAATCATATTAATGTGAAAATGTGGCTACCTTTTTTATGCAGGACTAGCTGTTGCCCGCGACTTTGCTCGCGTGGTCCCACAGGAATATTGTTTCGGGATAAAATCTATCCTATGTGTTAATCCAAGTTACCCTTTACGTGCTTACCAAATTTCATGAAAATCGGTTCAGCAGTTTTTACGAGACGGAGTAACAAACAAACTTTCTCAGTTATAAAATTAATAGGTTTATGCTTATAGACAAAAAACTATAATACTTGTATCATGTTAATGTGAAAATGTAGTTCCTTTTTCATGCAGGAGATAATCCTTGTTGATGATGATGATGATTAGCCAGAGACGAAGAAATACACGATACCTACACTAATTTCTTCATGATCATTTCATTTGTGCATTTTAACTGAACAAAATTGCACAAAATGTCACCAAAATTTATTAATTTCAGTCAACATGAACACGATATTCAACAATTATAAAAAAACTACGTACATTTTGTGCCTCGATGGCGCCAAAAATCCTACATAATCTGTTGGCTAGCTTGTTTGTTCATCTGTCATTGATGTTACACTCAAGAGAAAATTAGATGTTAGAATTTCCTTTATGTTCATAATAAGAACTTCTTTCATAATATTATGAGTATTATAGAATTACTTTTGCTACATTTACTTTTGCTCAAGGCCTATCATCCCGGCCGAAGGTTGACAACGGACCATTACCACCTTAGGTGTCTCTACTCTCTAAGCGGCGTGAATTTCTTACCATCAGAAAATCCGTCTGCTTGTGTACCTTCCAATATGTTAAAAATAAATAAATAATTGGATGGATAAGTAGATGATACTAATAGATATAGAAATATAACACTGATTAGAGCTGTCCAGAGAAAGAAAGAAATTAAATTTTAATCCTAAACTTTTAATTAAGATATACATAACTTGTAATGCATGTAAATAAAATTATAGCAGTAATGTTTAAATTCGTCAAGCTAAGGAAATCCGAATGTATTTTGAAGATATCTATCTAGAGTTGTTATTACATAGTTAATCATTTCGTATAAATTTAGATTTGTTCAGCCAATAAAAGTATGAAGTGTAAAAAGACTAAAACGTGAAAAGCCGAAGCGCGTAATTTAAATAGTAGTACTATACATGCAAAAATGGAGACGAAAAATTTGAATTCAAGAATGCTAAAAAAAAATACAAAATTTGAAATTCTGTTGATGGGATGCTTTTACCGAAATTCCCGTAAAGTTATTTCTCAAGCCATTAATTTAGACAAACTCGCGGTGGGGGAAGTATAAGCAGATTTTATTATACCTACTTAATGCAAGCGCCTCATCCACCGTGACTAAGTTACTTTGCTGTTCAAATATTTCCGCCGAAGCTTCTGTAACAAGCAATTTGTTAGCTCTAAGTTGAAATTCAGACAAAGTGACTACAATTTTCTATTGTCGTTTAGTAAGAAAGGTTTTGTAGCTATCAATGTCCTAATTCAGTGTTAACTTGAATATAATTCTGGTTTACACGAACCATCTAAAAATACATAAACTAATAATTATATTATATGTATTATAAGTACATTGGTTTGTCACCGACTTTAGAGATGTTAGTAAATGGCACATATCTGTTATATTTATTTGCCTTTAGTATTGTACATCTTCGGTCTTACATTATAATAAATAGTCCCTACTACTATACCTATTATTGGCATGCAAGATATAAAATAATAGGAAGTCTTCAATTAAGATTAAATCTTTATTGATTTTGCTTTTTAGTTTTGAAGTCGGTTTTTTTACGCAGTTATTTTTATTTAATACTTTTTACTTTGTGGTATGGGCCATTTTAGTCACTTATCACCATAAGTGATAAAGTTGACATGACGTGATATAGGTATTAGGTATTAGGTTTAGCCGTTTCGGAGAAATATAGTAACAAAATTTATATGTCACTGTGGTATATTGTTTAAAAGGACAAGTATTATTTAAAAAGCGGCGGGGATAGAAAACGCCAATTTTATTTAGTCAATTATACCTCAAAGCAATAAGAAAACCGTTAGTTAAATTTGAGCACCCAGTCAGTGTCAACTGTCAACCTGCTGTACACTGTCAATGCTTGACTGTTGCATACATAAGGGCCCTTTGCTTGGTAATTGACATTTCTTGTCGGTTGGATAGTTCAGTGCGAAGCCTTTGAAAATAAAAAATAAAAACCGGATGATACTCACAGGAAAAGCAAGAAGATAAGAATATTAAAAAGACGAATTGCAATCCGGGAGTGCCGGCAGAAGTGAAAACTTTAAATGTTAACGTTGTGCATTTTTGATATTTCGGAATGGTTAGGGAATAATGTTGCACGAATTGCTTTAATTGTTAGTATGAAAGTACCTACTATTATTTATGTGTTAAAATACTATAGTCCTGTGCTTAATCGGACATTTTTGGGTTCGCACTGTAATCGTACAATCCGTAAAATGTGCTTACCTTATTAGTACTATTAATACCTACCTATTAGTACTCTGTGCTAAACCATTAAACTTCAGTACGGTGCCTACTAGTACGGCCATTTCATAACTTACCTCGGCCAGTTAAAATAGTATTACTTATGAGATAAAATATGATGAAATATTTAATTTTTCAAACTTATTTACAATTATTAACAATATTATATATATAAATAATATTATATTAT
>NJDD01002213.1:0-17425 GCA_002245505.1 Calephelis nemesis | reverse complement strand
CGATTTTCCTTCTATTATTATTTCCTTTGTTAAACTTACAACTTTTACGAAAACAGCTAAACTTTTTCACAGTTTTGTACTGTAATTTTTATTAACTGAGAATATAAATGATATACCTACAAGTTTTTAACTAATTAAAACATGTTTTACCTAACTAATATCTACTATTTTATCTACCTCAAACGGCAAAGCATTCAACGCAATAAATAGTACTATACACTTTACAATACAATTACTTAATACTGCTGATAAAACGCTGAATGTTTAAACGCTGTCTGATTCTATTCAATAGTGTATTGTGATAAAATAGCAAATCAAGGGCTGAATGAAAAAAAGACGTCTAATAATACGTATAAAGTTTTACGCTTGTCGTACCGTTAAAGCGCTGGCGATGGTATGTTGCATTATAGCTATCCGTCTTACGAACTTTTGTCTTGTGAGGTCACGTGTCCTGATGCGAGCTTAGGAGTTTTTACCCATTCCCACAAACTAGTAAGAGAACTACACGTTCCCAACTGCTAAAGAAGTTTTCACTTCAAAAATATTACGGGCCATTTGATTTCGGAACGTGAAAGTGGTGAAATTAAGGTAAGAAAATAGAAAAAATCCAAGTCCTAAGAAAAAATGAAATGACACTAAATATTAGAATTTCGTCACGTAACTTCAACAATTGGACGAATCTAAATGAAACCGACGTTTACAATTTTTCATTTTATCTACTAAAAAAATCTAATGTAATAAGTATCATCCTCTTCTAAATTATTTTGGCTTCGAAAATTGTCGACCTTGCTCAATGTGGGCCTCTATACAGCGGTACTGCACGATAGCCATCAAGAAATGAATTCTTCCCTACCCTAATTTAAACAAATGGCTCCTTAAGACGACTCAATTTTCGTCAATTATTTTTTTATTGAAGAAAATTAATAATAATCAAAATTGCTCTTAACCAATAAATCAACATTTAAGAGAGTTGTATCAAAAACCGTCGTAGGATTTTTGACTAATGAGTAGCGAACAACTAATAATCATTCGTACAATATATCCTATTTGATATTACTAAAATTGGTTAATAAGATTATGATCACAACATTTGGTAGTGTTTTATATAAGAAACACAGCTGACCCGGCAGGCGTTTCTCTGCTACTTTTTTAAAAATATGATTTTATTAAAAAAAATGGGGTGAGTCACCCTTGTCACTTAGGGGTATGAACAGTAGATGTTTGCCGATTCAGCCCTACTCTATATGTTCACAAAATTTTACGGAAATCTGTTTAGCTGTTTCGGACGAGTTCAATCACGCAAACGTGATCAAATTACCTCTGGTTGCCTGTTACGCGCTGCCTAGCAGAGAGGCAGATAGTCTGTTCTACTCAGCAGACCTGTTCAACATGGGGAAAATATTTTAAAAAATGTGAGCCGTCACGGGACGCCTGGCAGATGTGAAACATAGACATTATTTTGTAAAAGTATTATGCAGAAAAGAACAAATTGTGATTGGAACTAAATATGTCATAATGATTAACTAAAATATTACGATAAGAGAGAATCGCACAGTCTATTGCGCATGGTGACACGTCGCCACACCGTACACATTGCTGCATATAGACTGTATGTCTGCTTGTTTAGTAGATTTATTTAATAGTAATATCAGTATTTTAGAAATCATTTTCCTAATAATAATATTTGTATGAGAGTTATTCTTTATATTAGAGTGTAAGTTAAACTGGATAAATTAACAGCCCAAAAAAGAGAGGAAGACGTTTTTAACATTATTTTTAAAGAAGTAGGTAGAGGTGAAACTTAGTCATGCATGAGTAGCCGAAGATACTAAGTCCTACAATCAACTCAACAACACACCCAATTCAAACCAACACACAAACAAACAATCAAACCACAATCAAATCAACATTCAATCACAAAATTAACAGCCCAAAAAAAGAGAGAAAGGGGCTTTTAAAATTATTTTTAAAGAAGTAGGTAAAGGTGCCGAAGATACTTAATCCCACAAGGGCACAAGCCTATCGCTAACGGGTACGTTGTTTTTTATTTGAAAATCGAAAAAACATATAAACGAAAATGTGGGTGAGTCACAGAAATAGACATATTTGCATTGTGTCAAATCTGAGGAGCGAAAGGAAATATATTATACTGTCGCCGCCACTAGTTTCACTTGGAATCGCCTCTCTTTTAAAATTTGTGGAAGTCAGAGTAAGTTGATTCGCACCATTCGCACAAAGTTTTTTATACGCTGGCAGAGTTTAAGGACCACTCGTTTTTTTCCGTTGTCATAACATCAGCGCTTGTTCCCGTCACGTTCCTATTAGAGAGAAAGTAGCTGGTAAAGCTACTAAAGCAAAACGTTTTTTATTCCATCTTCATCCTCAACATCTTTGGAAACTTCAATTCACTTCACAAATTTCGAAGAAATAATATTGTAATTGCTATTTTTAAGGCCTACCATATAAAATATTAAGAAAAATGTAAATTATAAAGAAAAAAAAATATAAATTTCAAATCTGGCTAATCCAAACAAATCTATGGGACCACCCACACACGTCAGTAATTTTCCATAATAAATTCGTGTGGAGTTGCTACCACAGATTACTTAACTGTAGCAAGCTAGTTGCTACGTTCAAAATATATTTCGATTTTTCGAAATACCGTAACGGAATTCTGTAAGTGAGGGATTCAATGTGGATGATGTTTGTGTGTGGCAGTGATCACCAATGACTATATACCTTATTACGATAGTGACCTTATCTTTAGGTAACCTACCAACTCGCTCGCCTTTAAAAAACGCATTTATATAGACGATGACATAAACAACTCAGTCTATATTTTCTGGTATATTAAATGTCAAAGAAGAGAAATAAAGACTTTATTTTACGAACGTGCGTGACTAAATGCAATTTAATTCTTTATAGATACCGAAAAACAATATATTATACGAGTAGAATTATTTTACTCGGGACCCGCCCCGGCTCCACGCAGCAGGCGGCTTCATATAATAACTTTATATAATACCCTGCCATACCGATTACCGTGCTTTCAATTTGGAATGATTTTTATTACCTATCTAAAAAGTAAAGTATCTTCACGCACTTATCCCCGACGAGGTAGGCAGAGACACAACTAGGGCACCCACGATTAGCCGAAGACACTAAGTCCCACAATGTGATCGGTGGCAAACCTATCGCCAACCGGGCACATATCCCGATCAACATTTTATTTTATAAGAAAATTGGAAAAACCAAATTTTCTTTTTGTTGCCCGACCCTGGAATCGAACCCGGGACCTCATGTAGTCAAGTCCAACAACTGGACCGCTAGAGCACACAGGCAATTAGGCAGATTTTTTAGTTTAAACCAATTCTGTATTTGTTACTTTTGTACCTTGTGTAATCGTTAATTATTAAAATAAATACCACCTCAAATAACCTGTCGCTTTGGAAATCACAGTCATAATAACAATTGATACAATATGCATATTATTATCGTTAACAATCGTTTAAGCTGAAACCACTAACAAAATTTCTGTAACATTTTATGGTAATAATAGCTTTCATGGCAGTAAAGCAGTGTTTTATAATTTTATTGTTATTTCCCACATAAAATTATGATAGTTACCGATTAATATCATCGATTCAAAAGTTCTGAGAAGAGATTTATACGTATCGTATATGTAATTAAAATCGTATCGTATATGTAATATAAAAATAAATCGCTAAATGTGCTGGTAAGCGCATAACTTCTAAATGACTTGTCAGATTTGAATTATTCTTTTTGTATTACGTTAGTTGTTGACTGGATAATATTTTTATGAAGAAAAAAACAGGGAAAATGGGAAAAACCATATATTTTTTTTCATACAAACTGAACGGGTGGAACAAAGTTTACCAGTACAGTTGGTTCAATAACAAAATTGTATCGAACTAGCTTCTCTGTTTTCCAAACAATATGGTCTCTAGGTTTCGGAAAAATATGCCCTTAAATGGAAATCTCTTTTAAGAATCAACGGGCAACACTTTGTTTTTTAAAGAATTCGCAATTTTCTTTTGTATTAAAAATATTAATCAAACAAACAAATTGTCTCAGTTTTTTTTATTTGAGCTGTCAGCGAACAATCACACGGCTCCCCTGATGGCAAGAGATAAATATAGATACCATTGGTGTTGTAGTTGTGTTGCTATCCTGTAGGCGAGATATTAGGCCAATTGTAGGTTTACTGGCTACTATTACCTCTGGGCCGGAACGGACAGTCATTATAGCTACAGAAATGGGTACAGCGATGGATCCCTATTCGGTAAGTCACTTCAAAATACTCTACCACCAGTGGTCTTGTTGGTATTGACCTAAATTTTAACCAGGCCTCTTACGAGCTGTCTGACAATACATGGGAAAAAATAATACAGGGCATCATAGGTTATAATACGTGATGCCAAAACTTTAGACCCCTTTTTATGAAAATTGCGCGGACGCAGGAGCATAAAATTTGAGAAGTGCAGAACGCTAATATTTTTCTATAAATCTATAAAAGTACATCAAATCAATAAGTAAAACATTACTCACACTACCATGAGTTTGACACACACTAACAAATATATTAATGATAACGATAAAAGATCACAGACGGCGCACTAAAAAGTTTGGAAACAAAGTAGTTGGTCTTGAGAAATGAAGATGACGTTCTTATCAACAAGATATTAAAATTCATTGTAGGTGAATTTCGACCAACGGGCGACCACTAGTTATAGGTTATTGTGTATATACAATTCTTTATCGTCGTAAGCTACTCGTTTGCGGTGCGGAGATTCCGCAAGCGTATGTAGATTAAGTCTATGTAGGTACATTAATGACGTCAGTGTTGTTTTATGATTCAATTCGATGTTAAACTGACCTGTTAGGTTGACCACCATAATTCCTATTTATGGGACGCAAACATAATATGGTTTTTACAAATCCATTGTCTCATAGATCCATGTTGTCATAATATCAGTGATAGTCATTGTCGTGTTATATTTTAAAAGTTAGGTATTAGGAAATATTAATAACTTCGATATAGTAACACACCGCTCACATGGTTACCTATTATCAACAAACAGAAGGCATCTTTTACCACACGGCATGTGCTTCTCTGTCTGATGTTGTTTGTATAATTAATCTTGAAGTAAGTTTAAATATACTAGTTTGATTGTATAACATTATATTGCTATTATATTTCAAAATAATAAATTATCTGTCACTATGAATGTTAAATAAATCATCATAAGCCGCGAATTAGTAATACGATGATTCTGCCTATGTAGATAAAAAAATATGTAGGCAGAGTAATGACGTCAATGTTGCTTTATGATTCAATTTGATATTAAACTGAGCTTTTGCTAGGTTGACCATATCATCATACCTATTTTATGAGACACGTACCTTCGACTTACCCAGATTATTATTAAAATCTTAATATCAAAACTAAAACTGATACTCAGAGAAGTCTATTGTCTTTGAATAAGTCATTAAGTTGATATTCTCAAAACAAAATTGTGACATAATGACAATTTAATGTTAATTGACATCTCTGAATGCGGCCGTAAAGTTTCATATTTCTTTTAGTAATGTAATACTAAAATTAATGACTGGGGACTAGGCACATGACAGTCTTGGTATAGGTACTTTTTGATCATCTTAATTTGATATGCATACTTTGTTTTTTCTTTCAATAATTAGCAATAATGCTCACTATTATCGTGTTTAAGTTTGAAGACCAAGTTAGTCAGTTAAACTGGGTAGTGATTCAGTTGTAAGTATAGTAATAAACTGAGTAGGTAAGATAAAGAAGATGATGTTGCTTTATGATACATTTTGACGTTGAACTAAACTCGAGGTAACCATGGTAATCATATTTGATAGAGATCGATAAATATCTAGCACAAATCTAGATATTTCCAATTATATTAAAATATTGGTGTTCCTTATCATCACTAAAAGGTTTTGTAGTTGATAAAACTGGTAAATCAATCCTGACTAAATATTTTTAACCCCAAAACAGCATACAATAGCACAGTGTTCACAGAACAGCGACTCACCTGTAACATCTATGGTGTCTAAAAGCCAAGGCTAAATTTTACTATTTGGAGAGCCGCGTGCTTGTTCGCTACACTTTTATATAAAAAAGCAACGCACGGTATCATTATTATTATCGGCATCTGTAAGCAGCATCTTGCAGTTTGTTCATCTCTTATGAGTCACGTATAAGTAAATAGATTTGGTGTTTAAACGACGTTTAGCAAAGAGTATATATCCTAAACAGTTTCAAATTTTACGTAACGACTGGCCACTCTAGCTCTTGCCCAGCTGAGTGCAGGCCGCTCTAAAAATAATGTCTTAAGAATTTTACATACGTCCTAACAGGGCGCCAAGAATACTGGGAATATTGAACTCATTGTAAAATAGTTCATAGGTCAATATCATCACTTCAATCTTGTTACCGCCTCGTTGGTCTACAGGTTAGCGAACACGCCTACACCTATCGACTTACCGCGACCGTGTACCGGTCTCTGTCATTTTATCTTTGTTAATTGACTTAATAAGATTTTCTGGACAGTTTTGGCGCTATCGAGAGAAAAGATGATCGAAGTTTTGTCATAATTATAAAAATTTTGTTCAGTGAAAGTGCACAAATGAAATAATCATGAAGAAATTAGCGTATCGTGTATTTCCTCGTTGCCGACAAAAACTCACTATATGAGCTTGAGTAATAAGGCCACAGACCCTGACATGACTTATTGAAGACTTAAGACTAATTATACTTGAATCCAGATTGTAGTAAATTTGATCCAAATAGATTCAAATTTTACTTGACTAATGGCAAAATGCCAACGCGAATGTCAAACCCTAAAGAAAGAAGTATATTTTCTGAAAGAGAGGCCGGTATGTTAGAGAAAGTTAGCAGTATTTGGAAATGAAATCAGTTCTTTGTTAAGAGTGTAACTTTCAGCAGTAGTCTATAGCTCTATGCGCGTAACGAAAGTGTTTGATAACACACAGGCACGTACTCTGCCAGGAGTTAAACTGATCTGTCTATAAAAAGAGTTAAATTACAGCAAAAAATTGTAGCTTATATACTTTTACATGTTATTAAGTAAAGTATCTTTACGCCCATCTCTTTGAAGAGGTAGTCAGAGGCACAACCAGGGCTCATGTTATTACACACGTTATCCTGTGCTAACTATGGATATTGTTTTTTTTTATACGGACCTTTACCTGACGATAACTACCACGACAAAAAAGAGTTAGCAAACTTGGTCAATGCGTGATGCGTGATATGATGACCAAGGGAAATAGGGATTCGTTTTTAGATATAAAAATTTTACTTTTTTTTTTATTAGAAACGGCCGGCTTTGCACGGTTATAAAATATACAGATGAACCTTCCTCTTTAATCACTTTACCTATTAAAATAACCGCAACAAAATCCGGCATACAAAGGGAAATAGGGACAAAGGAAGCGACTTTGTTTTATATTACGTAGTGAAGTCAGCTATTTCAAGTAAAGGCGTACTCGTATGAAATTTCTAAATTTTTGTACGAGTATTTCCGTAATTGGGTAGGTAATACTTAGGGGAAGTTAAGAAAGTTAATATTTGCTCATGCTCGCAGTTATCCTTCAAAAAGTCTCTTGAGAGAACAGGTTAAGGATTTATACATTATTTTACGTAAAGTGAATTTCCTGAAACAGCTCCTCCATGCACAGTTAAAGGAATGTTGGTAGAAGTTTTAATAATGCTATAATATAAATGTAATGCTTCTTAATGTAATTGGAAGGCAAACAAGCAGACGGATTTTCTGATAGTAAGAAATTCACGCCTACAGACATTTATTGCGTTGCCAACCTGAGGCCGGGGTGTTAGGCGTCGAGCAAAAGTAAGTTTACCGGCTACCTTACCCTCCAAACCGGAACACGTCATGACGTTATGGCAGGAATGAGTAAGGCCGAATCAGTAATATAATAGTAGTGAAATTTTTGAAAAATAGAGTTCAGCTACCCGGCAGACCATCTATCTCAGTAAAAAGAAAAGTACCTTTCTAGGTATCTGGCAGGTAAACATACGAAGTAGGACGTCACTAACACTACTACCGTGCTTTTGTGGTAGGGTCGGCAATGATTCACCAATATTATTACCACCGTTTTTCATTGTCATTTTCAATGTTTTACCACTATTAAATCAGTAATAGCTTCTGTTGAGTCGCGGTTTAAAAGGTAACTAACCAGCATACTTACATAATATAGCTTGCATTCTAGCTTCTGGTGGAAAAGAAAATATTAAGGGGCCATATATGCTAAAATACGTCAGCAGTTTACTGTTTTTTTTATTCAAAGCAATAATGGATCTTGGTGACAAAAATACACAAGATTAACATGAATATGCTTTACTAGACTAGTGTTTCCAAAACACGATTCATTTCACTTTGCTCGATAGAAAAAAATCAAAAAGTTTTTGAACGCAAAACGCAACTGCCTACTTCAAATATGAAAATATCGACACCAGATTTAACGTAAACATAGATAAGTACTATACCTAAAAGATAAGTGTTTCAGTTTTTATACTTTTTTCAAATTACTTTTATAGTGTCAAAAATAGTGATTTGTCGCTTAAGACGTTTACTTTAGAGCGCCATTGTTCATAGTAATCATGGAACGGGGGAGCTGCGGTGATTGGCTCTTCTGGCTGACTGAGTATGGGGCCTTAAGACCAATTTCGTCTGTCAGACAAGAGTATTTATTACTTAAAGGACATGCGTCTGTTTATTGGTTTTTTTATTTTATCAAAAAGGGCAACAATCACAAAATTTAAAACCTTTGATAAAAGATATTCCTCGTTCCATTTGTTTACCACATACGAGTAGATACGTCAAATGTAAAACAACACCCATTTTTTCCGTCGGGGCATAAAAAATGAGATATGCGATACGCGCGCAAACCAACTTTTTTAAAGTATAAAATATATGTAAACAGAATTTCTAACCATCTGACTTCTGGTCGCCAAATGATCGCACGCTGTTAGTGGTGCGTTGCCATCTGAAACCAAATGAATCGAAATCTGAAGATATTGCAGACTATTTGAATTTTCTTAATGGAACATGACAATGACAAGCACTTATTAAGTTACAGGCAAAGTTTAGGCGGCGATAGCTATCCGGGTGGGACTCTGCCACCTACTACAAGGTTTTGTGTTAAATGTCACTGACATGTGTAATACTAATCCCTAAATCTAAGCTAGCCAACTATTTTTCATTATTTCAAGTTTGCATAATATGTCAGATGCTGTCAAAAACAAAATTTTCCAAAGCAATGACTTCATTTTTCCAGACTTGTGTCCGAATCTGTGTTATTTTAGTTTTAGTATCAACATCGCATTGAGTTTTTATGTTTCATTGTTCAAACGGCAGTAAAATATTTATAGAATCTACTGTTTGTTTGTTCAATGTATCTGACATTTAGTGCACGGAAAAATTGGTACGTGGAAAGTTCAAAATTACCGTAAAAATACCGTATACAGTAGGTTTAGTAGAGTTCAGCTATTACTTATTAGTATAGTATTCCTTAATAATGTTAGTGCTTGTCATCATCGTTTACAGTTTGCAGGACAAGTGGGAATGAGGGATAGAAATTTCTGTCTAAGCATGGGTATAATTGCTAGGAATTTTTATTTAACAACTAGCCGACCCGGTAGACGTTGTTCTGCTACTTTTTTAAGTGTGATTTTAGTAAAAAAAATGTCACTTAGGGGTATGAAAAATAGATGTTGACCGATTCTCAGACCTACTAAATATGCTCACAAAATTTCATGAGAATTGGTCAAGCTGTTTCAGAGGAGTTTAATCACGCACACCGTGACACGAGAATTTTATATATTAGATTTCTTGTTATACGTAAGAAACCGCAAAAATAACTTTGTTACTAACACAATTATTATTATAAACAGCAAGGTTATTTGCGCTAGTGAAAATTGATAGTGGTACTCGTATTTTGAGACATTAAAGAAAATCTTACTTGCTACTCGCAATATAATATCTTTGCGTCCGTATCCTCGATGAGGTAGGCAAAGGTACAACCACGTCAATGAAAACTAGTCAAAAAAACTAAGTTTCAAAATGTGATAGGTGATTATTGCAAACTGGTAACACATCCAATCCCCGACAATTCAAAATAATTCGGAGGAAAACAAAATAAGTTTTTATTCCGATATTTTAATGTATTTGTGTTTTATACGCTGACGAAGTCAGGGTTAGTAGCTACTGGCTCAATGAACGCTAATAGACGTAAACATCTTTAAATAGATCTTAAAACACAGAGATGCTACATAAGATTATTTTCTCTCTCGAAGAAATAAAGGTATTACGATATTAGTTATGCTTTCCCATCGGATTATGTATGTAGACAAAATGTAAAACTTTTATTGTACTCGTATTACTTAAACACTTTATTGTAGTCTAGCAATTGGTAAATTAATGCGTGTTAAGGCCACTAATTAATATCTATTAGTCTGTTTCAAACGCCAAGTAAACACGGTCATTGACCTTTGAGTGAAAAAGAGGGCTAATCAACATTTCATGGATCGCTTAAAAAATTTAAGGTTTGACTTGCAGTAATTTTAGAAATTCCTATAAAAAATCTTCTGTATTAATTTACATATTATCTGATATTACGCAAGTGAAAAAAATACTAATTAGTCACGAAAACTCAATTACTATAAACATAAAATTAGACAGGTAGCCACGGCATGTCAGCATATCAGCTAAGGGTAATTTTTTAAGATATTGGAAGGCAAACAAGCAGACGGGTTTCCTGATGGTAAGAATTTTACGCCGCCTAGAGACACAAAAGGAGGTAATGGTGCGTTGCCAACCTGAGACCGGGATGTCAGGCCTTGAGCAAAAGTAAGTTTACCGGCTACCTTACCCTCCGATCCGGAACACGTCATGACGTTATGGCGGCAGGACTATTCCTGTCGGTAAACTTACTCAGCTTAGAGTCGCTGCGAAACTCTACCACCTAGTCAGGTGTCACGGTGTTAGTGACAGTAATACTTCGCTCGCCTTTTACGAGCTGCCTGGCAGGAAGGCAGATGGTCTATTCTTCAAAGGAGCCCGGACCAACACGGGGAAAAATGATTATTTTTAGCATTCAAATTTGAAAGTACTAATGCTACGGCGGCAGGATTACATAAGACGGTGGATACTATTTGTACAAACTGCTGAAAAGCACCCCAACCCCTAACAAACTTGAGCTTCTGATCCTAAATCATGTTATCTATCAAGCGAATGAGGTAATACATACAAACGTGAAAAAGTATGCTTGACGAAATATGTACGAGAATTTTGCAGATTTGTAAAACATGCCATCTACTGAATATGCCTTAAGAGACTCTAAAAAATTATGACACTGACTTCTAAATGGTGCAAAAGTTTAAAAAGCCACAGTATAATGTTTTTCTAGCCGTAATAGAAATGAAAGACTATCATCAACACTGACGTATTACATTTTCAAAGATATTATTACCCATATTTTTGAGGGTACATACGTAAATTAACTGAATTATCATTTTTTATTGTTATCAATTTGTCCCTCTTTGGACAACCTAAGACCTTTAGGCCATAATGCCACGTCTTCAGTTTCTTACAATATAGTCTTAAGTCGTGGTAGAAAACATATCAGGGTCTTAAGTAAAGCGGTGGCCTCCAGTTCATTTAGTAAGATTTCGACGAGGAAATACACGACACACTAATTTTTTTTTGTTTGCTTGTGCACTTGAACTAACCAAAGCAAAATACAAAGTGTAAATTACTACTAAATTTGATTAATTTTAACGTGCACATATGAAAATAATGCGATAATCTTTTCTCTCGATGACGCCTAATCCTCATATATAAGTCATTACGCAAGGATTTTGCTAGTAAGTTTTATACCCTCAGGAGCTTTGACATTGTTCATTCTGCGTTAAACATAAAATTTTCATCTCTTCGATTTTCACCTCTCTGGTATAGCGGTCCAGTGTTGGACTTGACTTCTTGAGGTCGTGGGTTCAATTCCTGGGTCAGGCAACTTAAACACTAGAAAAATGGTATTTTCAATTTTCTAATAAAGATAAAGTTGCCCGGGACTGGATATGTGCACCCCGGTTGGCCATAGATTAGCCACCTTTCACATTGTGAGACTTGGTGTCTTCGGCTAGTTGTGGGTGCCCTGGTTGTGCCTTTGCCTACCTCTTCGGGGATATGGGCGTGATAAAGATATTTTTAATTTGGTTGACAATGTGTCACACTCGGTTCTCTCCTTTAAAAATAATTAAAAGTTGATAAAAGTGTCAAAATTAACCTTAAATTTCTTCGATTTGTAGTTACTGGATAGACTTATTAATATGTAGAGTCCAATTAGCGGACTCTAGAAGAGGCGATGCTCAACGCGCTCCTTGACATCCAGGTCATCAAATTGCCGTTTAAGAGGTTTCTCAGTGGCTTAAAATAGCGTTTATAAATACTTTAACAATAAAATAAGTGACACAAGAATCCACTGTTTAAAAACTTAAAAACTAATCCTATTTTTCTATTGTTATGGCATGCCCATAAGATGGTCTAAGATCCGAAGTTAGGTCGACCTACACCGAACTGATAATAGGATGAAACCGGTTTTATAGCAAATTTAGTATATCAAAATATATATTAGAAATGGGTTGCCTAAAAATACTGAATTTATATATTTATTTTTTAAATTGTTTTTATTCGTTAATTAGTGCAATATTACGGTTTTATTCCGACTTAAAATAGGTATAAGACGAAGTTGCAGAAGTTGGGTTTCCTGTTATATATCTGGATTGCCAGATATATACAGATAATTTTAGATGGTAGTTACTTTCACGGAATCGGATAATAGAAAAAAATATATCATCATATGTGCAGTTTTATTACATTTTTTTAAAATTTTATTATGATTTGTGTTGATATATAGAGTAGCCTGAAAAAAAATTGGAAACATGAAAAACATTTTTTTTTAATAATTAAAAATGTTCGGTCCAGGATTTGTTTAGGCAACCTAATATAATCGCTAATAAACTTTTTTGACTATAAAATATGTTTTATTCTATTATCAGCTCGGTGTAATTCGATGTAGGTTCGGATCTTCTACTACGAGCATTAAATAAGATTGCTGTTAATATCTAAAACAAACGAGACAATGGGGTTTTATAAACATACTATAATGTGCAATACTTTTACCGTATTTGTTTTAAACTTCCTTACTTTTCTTTGGGAAACGGTTTTTAAAGTCTTTTAACTTGTGATGTGATGTTGTATTTAAGTAAAATAATAAAAAAAAAACAAGTTTAGAATGAATAATAAAAACTCGAATTACTAGGTGATAGAAGTATTAAGCTTAAAAATTCTTAAGAATCTTAGAATAATAATTGTGTTATTTTTAAAACAAATTTGTAAACTCAAGAATAAAATTAGTTCAAAAAAACTGTAATTCTTCTTTCTTTCTTTAGGTTTTGGCTTTCACGTTAGTATTTAGCCATTAGTCAAGTAGAAATTTGCATCGAATATAATATCAATTTCAATTAATTGTAGTTAGTCATCAGTCATAAGTCGTCAGGAAGACATGTCAGGCTCTTGGGTAAAGCGGTGGCTCATTACACAAGCTCTGTTATGAGATTTGGCGGCAACGAGGAAATACACGATACGCTAATTTCTTAGTGATTATTTCATTTGTGCTCTTTCACTGAACAAAATTGTACAAAATGCCACCAAAATTTACTGATTTCACTCAATATTAACACGAAATTCAATAGTTATGAAAAAACTTCGATCATATTTTCTCTCGATGGCCCCAAAACTCCAAAAAAACTGTAATTAAATGCATATTTGATTTGTTTTATTGATCATCTTTATACACATTAATTAAAATATCAGAAGTGAATGATTGATATATCTGAGCTCTTCACTAAGTGAAGTAAAGTATGTAATACGAAAAACATGACTGTAATATAATTCACATTTTATCTTCTAGATATTATAATACTTTGTCCAATCGAAAGCGATAGAAAAATTATGTCATAAAACTGTTCCGAAAAACATTTCCACCAAAAAATGTAAAGGAATGTTTGTGAACATTTTTATGCAGAAATTTCAAACTGCTATACAATTCTCGTGACATTTCTAATTAGCGAAGTTCTAACTCATGTTTAATTTATAAACTCTACCAAATATCCTTGATTCGTTTATTTAGTTGTTAAGTTTATGAATTAGTTGCTAGAAAGTTGTTATATTTTAACCTTTATTTTGTCATATTCTTTATTTTTATTACATAATTTAAGTTAAGGGACGATATCAAAACACACTTTCTAATGGGGACGTTTAAAATAATGTCTTTATGCACCTATCTATTAATATTATATATGCGAGAGTATGTATGTTTCCTTGTTGATTTTTACTCCTTCACGCAAAAACTGGTAAATTTGGCAAACACATAGAGGATAACATTGATTAACAATTAGGATAGTTTTCATTCTAAGGAAATGTCCCTGTGGCACCATTAACCACGCGGGCAACTCCGAGTGCAACAACTAGTATACAAATAAATACAATTGGAGTGTGTGATTGCTGTAAAAAAACACTTTTTACTTCATATAATGTTAGCAGGACTTTCACTGGCGTAGTCTAAGCTACTCCTGACAGCATCAGCTACCCGATGCTGTCAGGAGTAGCTTAGACTACGTTTATTTTTAAAAATATTTATAATAATGTTTATATTTTAATTTCTACGAGGACAAAGTCACGGATACTGCTAGTTTTAAATAAGTATATCATCATCTTAAAGCTCTCGGTTTTTAACATATCGCGAAATATGTCACTCGTTTTTAAGTTACTACTAGCAACCTGGTACGTGCTTCGCTACGTATATATGACCGCATGAATGACAAAACAAAACAAAAACAAAGTTACAATATGACAACTATCTGAAAAAAATTCAATTTGACAGAAAAATACTCATTAACGAAACGATCCGCCATTTATTGAATTCATTTGTTACAAAAAATGGGATAAATTAAGAACCGCTAGACCGATTTTAAGCGAACTTCACATAAACCATCCACTAAATAGACCGAAGAAACCCTAAACATTTGGTTTGAATAGGTGAGCCCGTTCTTTAGTTATAAAATTACAACTAAAATGGCATTAATTGTTATATATATATATATATATCGATTCGTTTGTGAAGAGCTTGTGAGTCTACGAAGGGAAACTTGGGACGGTCTTATTGTCTAAGGGTACATACATCTTAGGTTACGGAACCCCAAATATAGAATTCCTTGTGCCTGAACAATTGTCATCCACGTTGGATTTTCCCATTTGGAATAAAAGACAATTCAATAAGATTATCTATTGAAGCTGAAACGCGAGGTATTTGGCACTACACATTCATTTTTCCGATCAGAACATCGATGTCATTCGGAAAATTTTTACCAACGATTTTGGTATTTTTTGGTCTTTATTTGTATATTTTTTGAAATGTTAAATTCTTTTATTCATTGTCATCTTCGTCGTCATATCTTCATCGTTCAATGGGAAAGGCTTTTTGGCTCTTGGTTATGTGTATGTACTGTATGAAAAATGTGGGAACTCATCAAGTTAATTAACTTAGAGGAGGACTTAGACTATAATAAATAAATCATCTAAAAAGTAAGTAAGTAAGAACATTGACGCTGATATTACCGAAAAGGTAGGCAGAGCCAGAGCACACACGACTAACCAAAGACACTAAATCCATAATGTGATAGGTGGCAAGCCTATCGCCAACCGGGCACATATTCAATCTCGAGCAACATTTTTTTTGTAAGAAAATTGGGAAAATCATCTAAGTGTACAAAAAGTTGAGTATTTTCCTATATTGTCTCGGATTTCCATTATCAAATCGTATCTTGGTGACAATGATGATCCCAGTCTTCAGCAATACGCTCTTTCAATACGCCCTGTTCCGAAGTTGTTTAAAAATAGAATGATTCAAGCCCCCATGATGACTTAATTACAAGTACCTATTAAATGGTCTTTATGTTGTAAAAAAGTTATGTTGTCCAAAGTCGAATTTCAAGTGGAAGTTCAGTACTTCGTGCGAAGGTTAACAAGGTAATAGGGCGACATAATCTAATTGGAGACAGGAATCTACCGCTAATATGATTTAAAGTATTTGGGACCTTTGGCTTTCTCTTCCAAAATAAGAATACTGAACCTTATACGAAGGTAATACAGTTCACGACCAATTGTCAATTTCTTCTAATGAATACGTCGTCGTAGGCTTTTGTGTAGACCTCTCGTAGCAACTTGAAATCTACGCGACTCTACGACGGTATTTTTCCAAAAATACGCAGTATTATTTTTAATAGGAGCTATTGTCGCCTCTGTGGTCTAGCGGTTCAGATGTTGGACTTGATTACATGAGGTCGAGGGTTCGAATCCCAGGTCGGACAATAAAAAGAAAATTGGGTTTTCCCAATTTTGTAACAAAAAAAAACGTTGCTCGGAACTGGATATGTGCCCGGTTGTCGATAGGCTTGCCACCTATCACATTGTGGGACTTTTAATGTCTTCGGCTAGTCGTAAGTGCCCTGGTTGTGACTCTGCCTACTTCCTTGGGGATATGGGCGGGAAGACACTTATTTTTAGGAACTATTCTTATTTACCAACTGGTAACTGGAGCATCGTCCACAAGACTATTGTAGATTTCACATGTCCGTACCCCGTATGTCCATCCGACCGTATTTCACATCTATATTTTCATTACCCAAATCATTGCTAATTTTTCGTCTACGAAAATAATTACGTAAGTACAGGTCGGTTATCAAAAGCTGGCACGTACAACACATTTACACGTTGTGCTTGTGTAGCGTCTGTAGATAAGCGCGCGGCGTGACGTCGCATCAGGTCACATCATGAAAAGTCAACCCGTCTCTTTCTTGCGCGATCGAGCTTATGAGTATGAAAGGGACAGTTATTGCTTTGTTTTTGCTACGGTTTTATATACAGATTGGCCTAACTAAGATCAGTTTCTGAATAAGGGCCTTGTCGAGTCGCACTTCGAATCAAAACCTTTAATTTTGAACATCCTGTATAGTCAAATTGCATAAGTGAGAGTACTGTGAACGTGCCAGCTTTAGTTAACCGACCTATATATACTTCATTAGTAGTAATAAAAAAATGTTTTAATTCTGTAGTATGATTTCTGTTTTTTAATCAACACCTAAGTTGTTTCTTTATAACTTAGGTAACTAGTACTGATAATAATTCAATAAAGCCATTTTTTTATTTAATTATAATTGATTTTGATTGGGGGTCATTGGCCAGAAGCGTGCACGTCGCGATCCCTGCCAGTCCATTGG
>NJDD01002212.1:97128-123247 GCA_002245505.1 Calephelis nemesis | reverse complement strand
CCAATATAACTTAAGTTTAGAGACACTAAGTAAGAGTTGATGGACTTATACTTAGAGACTGTAGCTTAGAAGATTTAGAGAAATTAGAATTACTCATTAGTCTATAGACTAGACTGTAATGTCGAAGAAGATGCTCAGTAGAGCTTCTTATGGAGAAAAAAAATATATTGACGTAGGTATGTCAAATGCGATGTTGTGATAAAGATTTCAACCTTAGTAAATATCTGTCAAAATAAGTAGGTAAAATGTTGATATTATTCCAAATACTATATTGTGTTTTGAAATGGAAGGTTAAGCAAAGGTACCTAAAAGCTTTGTACACGGACATGATAAGTGCCAAAAATTATCTAGTAAATTGACTTTAAACGCATTTTTTAAAAATATTATTTGGAAGAACAATTTCATAAGTCGTTAAAATACATGTTTAAATTTAAACTTTATCCCAATTAAACTTTAATAACGGCTATGTGTCTGAATCTGTTATAATAATTATTTCCTTTATATTCCTTCATTCAATAACTTGCATAGTTATCTGATTGCAATAGATGCAAAACATACAATTCGTAACAAAACTTATAAAACGGTATCTGTGGTCAGAAAAGGAATGGATCACTAGTTTTTATCAAAATCCGCGAGAAAAAGTTTAATAAAAAAGTATGCTTATTGTAATATATCCAAGTTTTTTTTATAACATTGGAAGGCAAACAAGCAGACGGATGTCCTGATAGTAAGAAATTTCCGCCGCCTTAAGACACCAAAGTTGGTAATGGTGCGTTGCCAACCAGAGGCCGGGATGTTAGGCCTAGAGCAAAAGTAAGTTAACCGGCTACCTTACCCTCCGAACCGGAACACGTCATGACGTTATGGCGGCAGGAATAGGTAAGGCGGTGGTACCAATCCGGGTGAGTCGCTGCGAAACTCTACCACCTAGTCAGATGTCACGGTGTTAGTGATGGCAAGCCTATGCTCGCCTTTACGAGCTGCCTGGCACAGGAAGGCAGATGGTCTATTCTACAAAGGAGCCCGGACCAACACGGGGAAGTATAACATAGCGATTTTATTTTCTCATGCTTCACGACGATAACGACATAACTTATTATTATTATTATAGCATCATTTGACAAGAATTTTTATTGACATTTGCTTCTTTGATGTAGGTAATTTCCTTTTACATAAAACGGATAGCACCTGGAATAGGTTATTTTCGTAAAAATATAAAGTCTTTTAAATTGGGTTGTTAATGTTTCTCGGAAAACATTGATATTTTCACGATTTTGATTATTTGTTCTGCCACATTTCCGGACTGATATCATTCTGCTACTTCTTTCTTGATGCAACAATCGTTTAATGAAGATATTTGGTAATGCACTTTTTCTGGGGACTTACATATGTGAGATTCTACTACCTTTTATTATTACGTAATGACGAATAATATCAACAACTGGTTTATCTCCTTTTGCTATACTTTACGTGAGAGAACTAAAGATAGATTTATTACGTAGTATGTGTAAACGCATGGTAAGACTAAATGTATAGTGCTTTTGCTGTGTACCTACCTAAGTCTTTGGCCTATTTTGGGCTATGCCTAGAAAGAGTTTGCGTGATTATCGTGTTAGTCCGAGCTCCTTTGCAGAATAGCCATCAGTCTTCCTGCCAGACAGTTAGTAAAAGGCGAGCATAGGCTTACCGTCAGTAACGCTGTGACATCCTACTAGATGGTAGAGTTTTGCAGCGACTCGACCCGAATGGTACCACCGCTTTACTTATTCCTGTCGCCATAATGCCGTTGACGTGTTCCGGTTCGGAGGGTAAGGTGGTCGGTAAAGTTACTTTTGCTCGGGGCCTAACATCCCAGCCTCAGGTTGGCAAAAAAAAAGATTCATTCATCTTTCCTATTCTGTCATTAGAAGGACTTTGAACGTGGTTGATAGGCTTACGCTGGAGACTTAGGAGCCGTGTATTACAAATAAGTACAAAAGTCAAAGTGAGTAAGAGCCGAGTTTTAGGTTACCCCCACACCAATAACATTTATGTATCTATAGCGATGTGTAAGTCTTTCAATTGATAAATAATAAAAACAAATAATTATTGTGTCGTTTTATGAAACCACGGTAAAAGTAAAACTTGATCTATAACTATAAACTATAGACTCCGCCATATTTGGCCTCGTCTTATCTTATGTCACCGTCACGCGACATGCGACACACAGAACAAAAAATTGAGATGATGCAATAAAAGTTTCACTTTAATAAAATACGGTCATACAATAATTATGAACAAAAATCACTTGTATTTTGTGACAAATCATTAAGTACAAGAGATATTCTCTCAGGTCACGAGAACTCAGTGGATTGATGTCGTTTTTGTACTCAAAACACTTTAGCTGATTAAACTGGGTTTATTGTGGCTGAAACACAAGTCTAAAGCAATAAAAGCACCTCGTAAACATAGATTTTCATAAGTTTTAACGTTCGTTCAGGATTGTTAACCAGCTTTATAATTTTAAACAACTTAACCGCTGCATGAAAGGATTTAATTGTTTTCTAACTATTTCGTTGCTGGATTTTCTTTTTTCGCACTCTATTATTTCGTTCAACTAGAAATGAAATGCTTGGTACTACTTGAATAAATTAAGTGTAAACTTACGTTGTTTTTTTTTTATGATTTGTTTTTTTAGATTTTATCGTCCAATAGCTGTAAGTAGGTGGAAAAGCAAAATTATCTTATTACGGTAACAAACAAATGCAACCTATGAACACTAACTACGATAATTACTTGTTAACCCGTGGCTAACATGTTAAGCCCGGGTTTCCTAGCCTATTTTCATTGTTTGTTACTAGCAAGCTTGCTAAAATTGGCTAATTTTTCGGAAAAAAGTTAGGCATCTTTACCAAATGAAACTACTCGTTTCATTTTAAAGAGATACCCAACTTTTTTCTTTACAGCAATGTTTGTTGATGGCAGCTAACAGGGATAGCATCAAAGAAATATGTGTTGTGAGAATAATAGTTTTCAGGTTTATTTAAATTACTATTTTAATAATTAACAAAGAAAATCCCAGTTAATAACAAACTTAAAATGAGCTTATTTCATCCCTGTTAAACTGGCTGCTCTAAGACAAAGATTGACAAAGACGCTTGATTTAAATGTGGCAGAGTACAATCTCTTAGTCATTGTTATGGTGTTATTTACATATTATGTTCTCATAAGCTGCTAGGATTATAAGCAGTAATCCAATATTTTTCAAGGACTAAAACAAGGCTCATGTTTGATTTTCGTTTTTAGTGCTTATTAGTTTCGGGTTCTGGTTTGGAAGATAAGGAGCTGAAAAAAATATTTTAACCAAATTTTACTCAAGCGTCAGGTAAGAAACAAACAATTCCATTGTAAATAATTGATATCTATATTTTACTATCATAAACTCTGTAGAGTTGTTTAAATCCCAATAAAAATGTGATAGGAGGTTTTAACGAAACTTGTATTAAAAAAAATTGTAAATTGTACGCCTAAGACTGCAATCCCACTTCATTATTATATCACAAAATCCCAGAGCAATATGAAATAACATTAAGCTAAATAACGAATAATTTTCGAAGCGAAATTTTTAGTATCAGCGCTATGTATACTGCTTAAAAATTAACAATTCATAATTTATGCACTGGTTGTAAAAATAAAAATCACTTATAAATGCAAAATGCAGTAAAATCAATTATTATTATCCAATGAATAGAAAGTAGGTCAGATTTAATTATACCCTGTCAATTAAGTAGAGTGGAACCACAACATACATAAATTAATATTCAACCATCTCACACAAGCTTTGTTGATTCAACGTGCATTATATGTTAGCGTAAGGTGCTTGAGACTTGTGCATAGACGTATAACTATATATTGTATATGCATTTGTGGTTGATTGGTTTTGAACTATCTACTAAGTGTAAATCGGCAAGGTTTTAATATAATTTGCTTATACAACTAGGTTATCGTTTTTTTATGATATTGGAAGATAAACGAGCAGACGGATTTCCTGGTGGTAAGAAATTATCTCCGCCTAGAGACACCAAGAGGTTGTAATAGTGTGTTGCCAACCTTAGGCAAACCTTAGCAAAAGTAACTTTATCGGCTACCTTTTACTCCGAACCGGAACACGTCGACGGCAAGCACTGACGTTGTGGCGGCAGGAATAAGTAAAGCGACGGCACTAATCCGGGCGAGTCGCTGCGAAACTCTACCACCCAGTAAATAACTTATCCTTTAGGTAGGTTCGAACAAGGACACACAAAGGACACAACTAGTAGAAAGAGCCGTAGCCTTTAGAGACCATGACATATTATGCAATAGTTGACCTATGGTCGAGATGTTAAACCTATTGTATCTAGTATCAGCTACTGAATGCACCCGGGCAAGTTTCTGTACTGTGCACTCTATCAGAGGTCTTATTACTGCTGTTAACGCCAAGCTGGTTTTTTTACAGTCTGCTTTTAAGGCGGCAGATTATCTATTCTACAAGGAGGTTCTTTGTAAGAATGGCATTTACCTAAAAGCTTCAGACAATAATCTGTATGCTTTCCTTCTGTATCTGTATGTTTTACTTCTTTACTTTTCCATTCTTATTTAATGAGTAGAAAATGATAAATTGTAAAACTGTGTAGCATTTAAAAAAAACAACCATAACTCGTAGGGACAAATATAACAACAATTAAAAATTACATAATAAAGTCCTAAATTCGTATCGATTTGGGATTTAAAGATTAAATTGCAAAATTTTCAATAAAAACATTTTTATGGCAAAAAATGAATAATGGTAAGCCCACTCGGCAGTCGGAGCGCTTAAAGGTAAATCCTCTGAAATGAAAAGTGCATAAATAATACTTAATTCAGTTTTATTTGTTTGAACAAGGATAGGCTTTTAGCAATTTGTTGATTGTTTTAAATATAAATAACGTACGACTTAGTCGTCGGTTATAGTTAGCAGTTTGTTTGTTTTGCCAATTCTTTAGTTGACTACTAAAGTTAAAAACTGATACCAGTTTACAGTTAAAAGAGTAAAACTTTTACAAATTTGTCGTTTTCAGGAAAATTATGTAATAACATAATATATAATTACATAGTCTTATTAAGTACTAGACATATTGACGTCGACAGGCAGCAAAAATGACAGTTTTTTAAAAACAACGCTTTTTCCTAGACTGTCATTTTTGCTGCCTGAACGCAAATAAAGTAAAAAAAAATATATTGAGTCGTTCTCAATTGCTAGCTTACATTTGGGTAATTAATTCTATGTTCATATATATTATACATATCTATATTAGTGTGAAGTGGTGTATATATTAAATAAAGTTTGTATGATTAAATTTTCTACAACGGAATTAATTAATTTAATTAAAAATTATCTTACAACAATTTACTTACTTAAATCTATTATTTATATTTTAGGCCGCAAGGCCTCAAGAAAGACCCGCAGGCCTCAAGAAAGAGCCTCAGATCATTACATTTATAACTTAAAAAAATATCTGCCTTTATCTCCTACAACGAAAACAGATATAAACTTTTTAACTAGAGTGAAACGTATTTTAAGCTATGCCAAAAGTTCCAATGAGCCCGCTAGCATCTAAGTTTAAGAATAGTTAACAATTATTAATTATACTGCTATCATCTTATTAGTAAACATCTAAACTAACTACTCCGTACTACTACTAACAACTACCACTCCTCTGTACTCCGTAATAAGTTTATTATTAAAACGGCTAGAGTATAACCGGAAAGGTATCTCATATTGGTAAAACCTATACAATTCTTATGCAATAAAAAGCTTCCATTTCAACCATTTTTAGCCTAAATAAATATCGGGAAACTATTATTGAAGGCATGACATTTTCCGTCAGTTGCCTGAGGGGAAACTTTAAATAGTAGCTTGGCTCTAGCCCAGATTTTTTGTTGGCTTCGTTCTTTGCCATCGTTTAGTTATGAAAACTTGTGTATTGTGTTGGACGAGTTAGATAATCTTGAATTTTGTAAGCGGATTTCCTGATGGTAAGAAATTCCCGCCGCCTAGATACACCAAAGATGGTAATGGTGCGTTGCCAACCTGAGGCCAGGATGTTAGGCCTCGAGCAAAAGTAAGTTTACCGGCTACCTTACCCTCCGAACCGGAACACGTCATGACGTTATGGCGGCAGGAATAGGTAAGGCGGTGGTACCAATCCGGGCGAGTCGCTGCGAAACTCTACCACCTAGAGTTTTATAAATATCATCGAAAAGGCGTAACGTATTTTTTGGTTTTAAAATGTTAATAAGCAAAGAACTTATTTATTTTGTATTACCAGAGATTAGTAAATATAATACTGTCTTTGGTATTATATACTTATTAGAATTTTAGATAAATAAAAATCATCACAAAATAGGAACGCTAAAATAAAGTAAAGGATCTTCACGTCCATGTGGGGATATAAGAGGTAGGCAGAGGTACCTACAACCAAGACACCCAGGACTAGCCGAAGACACTAAGTCTTACAATGTGATAGGTAGTGGGAGAGAAGTGAAAATATGTAATACGATGATGGAATGTCATATAATTATACGCACATTTGCAACACTTAAATTGAAAATATTGTAAAATATGACTTTAATTTTTTTATTTATAGATTAAGTTCTTCTGTTGAGGTGTTACAAATATTAGTTGTAATTTAAAATCCATCATTTATACCCACCACTTTCGGGGTAAGTGGCGGGTCACTAAAATCACGAAGTCCCCTTCGTCAGGTACTGCATTTGCAAACTTGCACTGGCCCAGCGGCCCTGGATCAAACGATCCCCGTCTGGCAGCCCCACTTAACAGGGGCTGCATATCGTCTGAAGTGGACCACGGAGGCACATGGTGCACCAATTCGGGGTTTCAGTGGCGCAGGCACCCCCATACCTGCAGCAACCCCATCTCGACTGGTTTCCGTTGGGCGTAATGCCACCATCCCAATCGGGCCAAATGCCCCACCACCCTGTGCGCGCTCCTCGTGTCCCTCCTTGGACAGAGAAGGGTACTGAGTCTCTAGTCCGAATTTGTTTCACCGGGACCCCGGCTTAATCCTAGCTACTCAGCCCCTCCGCTATGACAAAGCTCGGACCCTTGGGTAGCTCAATTTAAAGGTCTGTGTTATTCTTTTACAACCTCATTGATCTCAAGCTAAGTAAATAAACTATTAAATAAACACTTGCACTGTTTGAGTTACTAATTTCCCGAAATTAGCCGACTGTTTTGCGTTTACAGCTTCAACATTAATAATTAGAGCAACTTTTAACAGTGAGCAACAGTTACTAATCGGCAAAGTTTACAAAGTCCTGAAGCACAGGTTACTTGTGCATTTATTCCATATTACGTTTAATTTATTTAACTTACTGCGTTCAAAAAGTATTAAATATTCTGTCTCAATATCAATGACACGATAACGGTATTTATAATAGTACTAGCTGTCCCGGCGAATTTCGTACCGCCCGTTCAGTTTGTATGGGAAAAATTACAATGTTATTACGTTCCCGAACAAATGATGCTCGAATTTAATTAAGTAACCACGTTTCCGAACAAACGATGCTCTTTCAAATTAATATAGTCTATGGCTGTGAATGACATTGACATTCGTTACGCGCGTTTTTTAAAATATTCAAAATTATATGTATATTTTTTTAAAGTTTTCGAGAGATTTGCTTAATATTTTTTTCTGCAAGAACCTTCTCCTAATAATAACAAATACAACAAAACAGAATGAGTGAAATCGGTCCAGCCATTCACGCGTGATGCCGTGACCAAGGAAAACGGGTTTTATTTTTTATATATATAGATAGATGTTTGATAGAATCAGACAATAGAAAAGGACATGGCTGTCCTGATGGTAAGAGTCGACCATGGGTTATCTAGTAGCCATGCTATATCAAAGATCTTGTAGGTGCGTTGCTATCCAGTGTTAATACATTTGTGATCTAAGGATTATCCTTTGGACTCATACATGAGACTGTCATTGTAGTGTCACGAATACACGGTAATAATAGGCGGTGGATTCCAACCCGGTGTTGCAGTACAGCAATCTGCCATCTTTGACCTTGTCTTGACGACTAGGACCCATTTGCCCTATGCCCGTTTCTTACCAACTACCTGTAAGGGAGGCAGGTGATATATTCTACCCAGATGAGCCACATGACGCACATGACACAGATGATGATGAAGGCTTGATATGGTCACAGATTTAGACTAAAATAATTTTGAGTTAAGTGTTTCTTTTGTGTAGTTAACTAAGTAATAATAAAAGGGCAATGAATTATGTATACTTAAATATTTTGAATCATATTGAAGTTTGATCGTCTCTGTGGTCTAGCGGTCCGGGTGTTGGACTTGACTGCATGAGGTCCCGGGTTCGAATCCTGGGTCGGCCAACAAAAAGGAAATTGAATTTTTCCAATTTTCTGATTATAAAAAAAAATTTGGTCGGTATTGGAAATGTGCCCGGTTGGCGATAGGCTTGCCACCTATCACATTGTGGGACTTAGTGTCTTCGGCTAGTCGTGGGTGCCTTGGTTGTACCTCTGCCTACCTCTTCGGGGATGTGGGCGTGAAGATACTTTTTGATAGTAGTTAACCGATTTCGCCTTGCAGCAGCTTTAGGGCTATGTTATTATAATATTATGATAATATTATTATGTTATGAATATTTTCAAATACAGATCCACCAAGGACGCTAAAAGTTGAAACTACACAATGTTTTATAACAAGTTAACATTGACTTATAAATTAAGTTAGTTTTTTTGTATTACAATTTATAAAAACGTTACTTTGCTCTATTTTAAAAACGCCACGCGATGTAGTTTGCATGAACGTGTAATGTTAGCGTGCAGTGTCAAGTGTGTCCTTGTCTGACAACACTCGCGTTTTAATATTTTTAGCTTATCCAAAAATGTTATGTGAGGAATGAATTATGGGATTAAAAACATCCATCACTAGTATAAAACAAAGTGAAAAATGTTACTTATTTGTCTGTTTCGTTTATATCTATTGCCTGCGACTTTGTGTATAAAGTATTTTTGGTGCTTTCAAGGAAAGTCTTTGTGATATTACGATAAAATAGTCCTTCATTAAAGTCTAATGTATTTCTACAATCCATGAAAATAGGTTTAGTTGTTTTATCTGAAAACATAACATGGACACAAATATAAACGCTAACAAATTTATAATATTACTAGGGATACCTTAATTATGTACATCTCCGTTGAATCTAAACCGAATAAGAAATAAAAGATAATATTGTGGCTTATTAATTTTTTTTACTCTCAATTTGTGTCAGTATAATTACTTGAGTGTAAAGTTTAATATAAAAAAAGTAAAGAATCTTCACGCCCTTATCCCCGAAGCGGTAGGCAGAGGCAGAACCGGGTCACCCACGATTAGCTGAAGACACTAAGTCCCACAATGTATTAGGTGGCAAGCCTGTCGCCAACCGGGCACATATCCAATCCCGAGCAACGTTTTTTTATAGAAATAAAAAAAAATATAGATTATGAGTCAAAAACTACTAATAATTACAAACGAACGGAGAAAAAGCATTCATTTTGTCTTTTTTTCTTTGCTTTTTATATTAGTGGTATATTACCCGTGACTCTTCCGAGTCGCAAGATTTTTACCTTTCTGATTAAACGCTGATGGTATTTTAAGCTAATTTTATATTAACGAAGAAATATACTTGCGGTTAAGACGTAAGTATTCGATGAATTTTCTAATTCGCCCTCATTGTATTGCGAAAACGCGTTCTCTAGTTTTTTAATTAATTCAATAAAAAAAGACGTAAAAATGTAACGTTATTTCAGCAAGAAAACATAATTATGTTAAAGAGATAATTCAACGTTCAAGATTCAACAAGTGTCTTCCGTCATAACTTAATTAAACCAACTAATTTCGTAGAGCATCTACAAAGACTGCTACGCGTAGCGGAGGTGTCCACGCAGTTAAGCGCTACGCCGTAGCTGTAGCAATTAGTCGTTGGTGTCAGTTGGTAAATATTAACATTGGTAATTGTGCTCTGGATGTCAGCTCCCCCGATGTTCGTTACAGTGCCCACTTCCAACCTGAATACAAATGAATCTATTAGCTGAAAGAGCAGAGATAGTGGATCGGCATCGATATCACGTCCTCCCTCGCATGCAGCGAGTGGTGTTTAAGTAAACACCGAAGCGATTATTGTGATACGAAACATCGAGAAAGTTACCATAACACGATTGGAGTTATCAGTGGTTTTATGTAGAGATACGTGTCGTTTGCAAAATTACGTTCACCGGTATTTGGAATTTGCTCTTATGTTTGCATATGTTGACATCGAGACAATTACTTTTGAGGAAATCGTTTGTTCAATGTTTTAAATCAAAGTGTAAATATACTTATTAATTGCAAGTGTGTAAAGGTTTAAGGGCGTATTTATGAATGAGGTTATAATATATAATATATGTAAAGGGTTATTTTAAAATGTTTAGCCAAATTTTAACGTAACCCCCTTACGTTAAGGCTGAAATGGCAACGCATTTTAAATTTCATTTTAAAAAACATTCATTTAAAACAGGCCCCAAGAATGATTCACTTGCTGTCACGCTATGTCGACCTCGTACGAATCATGACGTTACCAGCCTGCGAATACGACTGCGGTCGATGGGAACCAGTTTTATTCTGTGTTAACATTGCATCAATGCATACATAGATAAACATTATAATATATTTTTTAAAATCTTTAACTACTTCATAAATCGAAAATGTTATCGATTTCGAATCGTTTTTTTATTCCAAAATTTGGTTGGTACTTTAACCATCATGTCAACCTGCATGTTATCAAAATCAATATTCTAAAAACAACGTTTTATTGACTAACTAGTTTCCGCCCGCGACTCCGTCTGCACGGATGTCGGTCTTAGCGTGATAAAACTAAAAAAATAAGATTATTTTTTTTCTACGTATTTACAAGAGAAAGTATATCCAATTTTATGCCTAGGATAATAAGTTATAATTATACCAAGTTTTATCGAAATCAAACCGTCAGTTTTCACGTGATGCCTGAACATACAGACAGACAGATAATTTTTTTTTGATTTCATATTTGGGATGGGTATCGATCCAGTAACATCCCCCCCTGCTATATACTTTTTCAATATTTTCAATGTACAGAATTGACTCTTCTACAGATTTATTATACGTATAAAAAACTAATTTAATTTAGAACTAAACCTTCTAACCCAGCCGAAGTGAGGAGTCCAAGTGGCATAGCGGTTCCTTGATCACTTACGGGGCTCGTTGGTGACGCCGGTTCGTAATGTGATTGTCCAGTGTCAACATTTTACCAAATCGTAGTAACAGTTGCCGAGAGCAACACACGTTGTAATAAAAACTGTCAATTAAATACTCGTTCGTAAAAATACTGTAAAAAATCAAATAATTTATATGCTAGTATGAAATCTGGGGCTAGGATGAATCTTAAAAACTAAGCATTATTAAAATAGTATTCCGGTATAGAGCGATTGTATTGAAACAAAACGAACTTTGTTTTATCTATACTAATATTATAAAAAATATGTTTGATTTTTTGTTTGTTTGTTTGAAACGAATAGGCTCCGATACTACTAGACTGATTTCAAAAATTCTTTCACTTTTAGAATGCTACAATATTTCTGAGTGATAAAGGCTTTGTTTCATCAAAATCGGTGCAGTAGTAGCCAAGTTACACAGGCGAAGCTACGTGAAACTGCTAGTGTATAAATATTTAAAGACTATTCCCTATAATAAATATACTATTTCCTTTATTGGAGAATGAAACAGTATTAGATATTTTTTTGAAAGCAAAATATTTTACGCAGACAAAGCTGCGTGAAACTGCTAGTGTATAAATAGACTATTTCCTTTATTGGAGAATGAAACAGTATTAGATAATTTTTAGAACCAAAATATTTTAAATCTAAGTCCAAATATCTAACGATGACTTAGATTCTCCAGGCCCATGAAATATTAAATGTATGTGCAATATCGAAAAAATCTGGAACAAATTAATCGATATTGAGTTTCAATATAACACACGGAAACATTAGTTGAACCAACCTCATGCAGATTTATCTATGTTAAAGCTAGATTTATATGTGGATTTGGGAACGACCCAAATAATTCAAAGGAGATCTCGCTGAGTATGACCAAATGCCACTGCTTACGTAACAAAAATTTAGATATATGTTCTACGGTCAAATTTATTAAGCTACTCATCTTTTGTGAACTATACCATTCAATCTAACTTGAAAATGACATGACTTTGTTTTAAAATAATTACGTTTCATTTCATTACAAAAAGATTATATTTTGGAAGTATAACGCCATAAAATTTGAAATTACAAAATATTTAATACAATTTATTATGTTAGAAGTCCCAAGACGGCGTCGCACCTGTAACATTTACGGTGTCTATCGGCTTCGGTTGTATCTAACTATCAAGAAATCTGTGTTCTTGCTCGCTGTTTAATCCCATAAATCGTACGTTACCCAGCCAATCAGGAATTACGACAAAACGACGATTGGCCGACCCGAACCCAAACCTAGGGGTTATCCGGTGGAGTTAGGCACGTAGAGAAAGACGGTTTTAAAGTAGTAATAATAACTACCAAAATTAAGAAAACCGAAGCTTTGTCTCGAATAAGCCGTGACCAATGACAGAAATGTCTATAAATCTACAGATATCGAACTACGTTATTCAACATACGAGTATAAAGAGATAGATATGTTAATTCACAAATCAGAAAGATACTGTCATTGGGAGCGTTCCAATTATGTTTCAATATAAGTTTTTTTTTTAGGAATAGATTAAATCTAGGAACAGAAATGATCTTTTGATCGAATCAGACACCTATTTATCTGACCGTTAGACATTTTATTTACAGAGCTTCCCTGCCAGGAATCTCGTAAGAGGCGAGCAAAGGTAAATTGGGTTACTGACAAAATCACAGGCGGTGGAGTGACGTTCTGTAACTCGTGAACTCGTCAGGGTAGAGACCACGGCCTCGCCTTGTTCTGTCGCCAGCGTTACGTTCCGGTCTGGAAGATAAGGTGGCGGAATTCTTTGCGTAACAGCTCGGCTACAAGATAGTAACGCACCTACAACATATATAGTGTTTAAAGACCACAGTCACCTCTTACCATGAGAAGAGCCATGTGCTCTTTTGTCTGTCTTTTGTGTCTTTTTTTATCACATGGAAAATGCTGATTAAGTTAGTTAATAATGTAATGATATAAGTTAATTGACTTAACAACAATGTAAAATGTTTTATACTTTGTTGTTCAGCCAATTTCTCATTAGTTCGTTGAGCAGTGAAGTTTCGAGCGATGTTCGAAGTAACGTGACACTTACATCATCAATTTAGATTAACAACTAGATTGACGACGTCACGTGCGGGCCATGACACAATGACCTCGTCCTTGAATGTGGTACATGTTTCATTTATGGGAAATGGTATAGAATATTCTACGCATATTATATTAGAAGTTTAATTGGAGCTTATATAGAAAAAAAAACAAAAAATTAAAATCCCCTTACATTATTGATTTGAACACACGTGCAGACATCTCAAACTTATTATACCCCTTTTTTCATAAGGAATAAAAAAGATAACGGTTTGATTAGATTAGTACCACAGCTTAGATTCCTGCCAATGCTATGTTAGTGTCTCCTCCTGGTATGAAGGATTCAATAAACTTACTCAGGCGTAACCAACCCTAAGCTGATGTTTTGCCGCTACAACATGGTCACCCATCCGTGGGTTTCCCGTCTTACGTTGTTAAAAAAATAGTAATTCGTATTTACGACGTTTGACGCTATCGAGAAATAAAATCGTCGAAGATTTTTTTATAATCATTAAATTACGTGTCCGTATTGATTAAAATTAGACAATTTTGGTGGCATTTTGTACAATTTTGATTAAGTAAAGTGCACAAAAGAGGTATTCATAAAGAAATAAGTGTATTATCACCAAATCTCACTAAATGATCTTGAGTAAGGAGGCCATTGCTTTACTCAAGACCCTGATATGACTTTCTATGTCATTTAATATGTAATTTTAAATAAAAATTTTAAAACAATAATTATATAACAAATATCCACTTTTGTTAAATCGGGTAATTTAATGCAAATTTAAACTTTACTAACTGTAAAAACCTAAAAAGTCGCATTTGAAGTTTGAAGCTATTACTACATTTCTTATTATTTCCTTATATTAAAAAAGTAAAATATAAAATCTTTACAACGACAACGTCGTTAGTTTTCGTAATAATATCTTTTGAGATTCAAAATTACCTTCGAAGTAAATTTAAGTTTGTGGATAGCCACTTCGCCTGAGGCAAAGTCGGATGAGATCAAAATTTCAATGCGGTTGAAAAATATTTGGCCTAGATTTAGTGTTCCTTTGCGACTGGCAGACGTGCAGAGCTTGCTAGATATTCTTAGGTCTAGGGGTAAGTGGTAACATGTCTATTTGACAAGATATCTATATGTTTAGACTTATGAAGTTCTAACTAAATTCTTATAAAGATTATATTTATCAATATACAAGTACATAGCCATATTTTTGGATTAAACTTTTGGAACTTTTAAGGAAAAAAATCACCTAAGGTAAGTTTTGAACTTGAGCTCTTTCTTTTCTCACTGGCGAAAGTTCTAAGCGTGCTACTGAGGATTAGCTCTTGTAACAAAGCTTTTAATACATTTCTAATTGATTAGGTGCGTTAGTAGTTACGCCTTATATCTACATAATTCTGTGTATACTATACCATTTAATGAAATGATAAAAATTTTACACTTTTGTCGTATTTTAGATAAATTTTCATAATTTTTAAATCTTGTGAAAAAAGAAAGAAGTAGTTATTTATCCCTTTCAATTTGCGCCTCGTTCTATCAGGAGTGGAAGTCTGTATGGGGATTAATTATTATTTTTTGATGAATAAACAAAAATTGTTTTCCACACTATTTGTTACTAATGTTTATGTTTCAAAACGCTTACACCGAAATTTTTTTGAGTGCTTAACAAAATTCTTGTTACTGGTTATATGGAAATTAACGTGCAAACTGTATGTTACTTATAATAAGGTTTTAAGTTAAAAAGAAATTTATAGATTATCAACATAATATCGAAACCATTTTCACTAACTTGACTACTAACTAACTAAAAATCAAAGTGGGATTAAATTTTAGTTTTACAATTAGGGCCCTACACTTAGTCAGCCAGAAGAGCCACACGCCGCACTCCCACGTTCCATTATTACTATGAAATAAGTGCGTTCAAAAGTAAATGTCTTAAGCGACAATTCACTATTTTTGACACTATAAAAGTAATTTGAAAAAAATATAAAAACTATTATTTTTTAGGTATAATACTTATGTATGTTTATGTTAAATCTGGTGTCGATATTTTCATAAATGAAGTAGACAGTTGGGTTTTCCTTTAAAAAAATGGTTAACGTTTTCATTTTTCCTATCAAGTAAAGTGAAATAAATCGTGTTTTAGAAACAATAGTCTACTCATGTTAATCTTGTGTATTTTTGTCACCAAGATCCATGATTATTTTGTATGAAAAAAACTTTATTTTTATATACTTTTTAGCACACATGGACCCTTAAAACAGCTTGATTTAGTAATAATTAAAAAGACGAATTTGTTTTCAATAGAATTGTTGAATTCAGTAATACCAAACCGAAGTTGACTTACCAAGTATTGAGCTCAATTGAAAACAGTTTCTTAAATTTAAAACAAAATTTAATTCCTCAAAACTGAAGTAAGTTATTTTTAAAGTATCAAAATTTCTTTCAGAGTACCTTTGAAAATGTTTGGTTTTTAAACCCATAAGTAATATATTAAAGAGCTTTCTAAAAATAGCAGGTTTGATAAAAAAAAATTGGTTTCAGTACAAAGGCCGGGGAGCACCCGTAATGCAGTTTACAGAAAATAAACCTGCTACCAGTCCTTATAGTTTTGGAACATAGAGGTCTGAAGCTCTGAAATACTGATTGGGGAACATACGGACATGTAGGTTTCATTTTTTGCTATTCGTCTATGGAAGCCTATAAATCATATGGGACAGGATATACAAAAAAATAATTTAAGTGTTCTATTATAGTTTAAAATTTTTTTATAAAGCGTCACTGCTATCAAAAGTATTTTTCCAAACATTATTTATAAATATTTTTCAAACTCACTTAAACAACTGTAACAGAAAACCTGAATAATTTAAAAAATCACGACATGTACTTAAAACATTTTAACACGTCAGATAAAAATACGCACTAACTTGTATGCCCCGAGAAACCTCGGGAAATGAGGGCACCTGAGGTTCTTCAAACGGGTCAAGTAGGACTTTTATGAAGCCTAATTAAATGCAGCATTCTGCAGGAACATATTTTTAAATGCATTAAATGTGCACAATGTTTTTTATTGAATTGGCCCGCGGCTTTATTCGTAAATAGTGGGAACTTAAGTCTGAAGCATGTCTGTATTTCACGTAAACATCCTTAACTTCCTGTGCAAGTCATATAAGAAATTAGTCAAGGCACATCTATAGTCAGACAGACAAAATGATATAACATTTTATTTGTTATTAGTATATTGTATCGTCTCTTATGTCTAGCGGCCCGGTGTTAAAAAAGGTTTCGTGAGGTCCCGACTCCCAGGAAAAGCAACAAGAGAATTGGTTTTCAAATTTTCTAATTGAAATTGAAAATATAAAAAAAATAATAATAAAATATAATAATAATAAAAACAATGTTGCCCCGGAGTGGTAAGTGTCCGGTTGGTGATAGGGTTTGCCAAACTATTGAACAATGTGGGTCTTAGTATCTTCTGCTAGTCGTGGGTGTCTTGGTAGTACTGGCGTGGAGATACTTTTTTTCAGAATTTCGTGAGTTTATAAGCACACAATTACTTTAGAATCAACCTGATTGCTTGTCTGCTGGTTGCATGATAATTATAAAATTAATCATCGTATCGAAATCGGTCCATCCATTCAAAAGTTTTGATACTATACAGTATACGCACACGCAGATGCTCACACATATACACACCTCCCGCTTTATGTCGGGAGTTAAAAAAAATCCAAAGTTAAGTTAACTACTTTAGCTGAAAAACTTTTAATTTGTGTCAAAAGGATCTTGCTACTTTGAAATAATCTACATATCATTCAGAAGAACAACAACACAAACTCTGCTATAAATCTAATCTATGTTATATTTTATACTAGCCGCCCATTACAGCTTCGCACGGGAATAAAATATACATACATGTTAACCTTCCTCTTTAATTACTTTCATCATCATCATCATCATTTCAGCCATAGGACGTCCACTGCTGAACATAGGCCTCCCCCGTTGACTTCCACTTCGACCGGATGGAAGCGGCCTGCATCCAGCGAGACCCCGCGACCTTCACAAGGTCGTCTGTCCATCTCGTGGGTGGCCGTCCTATGCTTCGCTTGCCGGTACGTGGTCTCCACTCGAGAACTTTTCTTAACTTTAATTACTTTATCTATTAAAAAAAACCGCATCAAAATCCGTTGCGTAGTTATAAAGATTTAAGCATACAAAGGGACAATATGGACAGAGGAAGGGACTTTGTTTTATACTATGTAGTCATTGTCAGAAAAAACGCAAAAAGGTTTAGATATCTAATTGAATAATTCATTTTATTGAATGTCGCATGCAATCCAATATTCGTAGTGATCGGGATTGAAATAATTTCGGGAATAAACAAAAGATTATCCCAGCTGTTACCAGTTATTCCCATTACCGGCTTAGTGTCAGAGCATAATCCCAGGCGTCAATACTAAATGCCTACATTAGCTCATTTCCCAACGGTAAGCCTTTAAGTGTCAATTACAATAATTGTGTCTTCGTACATTATCCATACAATACACGAACATAATACTGATTGTTCCTTATCTACCTTTCTATACATATTATGTCGTCTAAAACATTTATGTGCATTAGAAATGTATATCAAATTATAAGTGCTAATGTTTATTTGTCTGTTTGTCATTTCAATAGAGTAATGATAAGATAATTTTGTGAGTGAAAATAGAATGCTAAAGGGAGGGCTATAATTTATCTCGAAACTTGTATGGAGTGCTTTATAACTTGAAAAGAAGACGTAGCTCGAATAAAATCTGGTATTGTATAATAACAGAAACATATCTTCACGCCAAGTCCCTTACGGAAAAGGCAGAGGGTATCGAGTGCTAAATGATACGATCCATGCATACCCGCTTTCTCCACACTCATAACTCATTTCATGCAAAATACACACACACGCATAAAAATAGATTTTTTAGATTTTAATAATATTTAATTTTAATATTTGTTAATGGTGTATTGGTAAAGCAAGAAACATATGTCCAGTCTCCAAATTTTTTTTTGAATGGCTAATTTGTTTCTAACCGCGAGGTTTTACAACTTCACCGGGCTACGTGTCCAAAAGCATTTTAAACAGCTCCTTTACCCTTCAAATGGGGACAAAATGGCGGCAAGGATAAATATTATACTGACAAAAACGGATAAGACAGTGAAAGATAACAGGTAACTAAGCTTGTCACCACACAATGCTAGTACAAACTAACGGACTCATGTTTTTTTTAAAATGGTTGATAATAAGTTGACCTATTTTTCGAAGACATAACGGCAACAATGTTGATAATGATATCATGCATTAAAATTACATTTAATTATTGATCATAGAGCCTAATCAACAGGTGGCAGTTAAACGGCCATACAAAATTGGTTTCAAGGCTTTGAATATTTTATATCTCACTGGAAGTAACGAACTTGACTTATTTTTATAAAAGAGGAGGCAAACGGGCAATGAATGAAGGTGACTTACAAACATCCACAGCTTCAGGAATATCACAGATGTGTTATTGACGTGTTAGGAATGACGCCATATTTGTTTTTGCAACGAAGTTCCATACGGCAGGATTAAGCAGTTCCAGAACTGAAAAAAATTGTGATAGTAAAACTGTAAGAAAAAGTCAGTGGAATAAAATTATTAAATAAGACGTGTGCATGCGCGACAGTCGTATACACAAGCGAGCAGTGTTTTTTAAGTGCGAGCAGAGACTTTGTCTTTATCCCTCTTTCTTTTCGTTCTCTCATCCCTTCTCTCTCTATTAACACTCCATCCTGCCAATGCGTAGTATATACTCATGAATTGTCTCGATTCTACATTACCTGAAGAATTTCGTTCCTGGTGTCCCACGACACCAAATCTTTTTTGATATTTCTAAAACTGATTTGTAATGAATCTCGTTCATTAAACAGGAACCCACCGTGCTTAAGTGTACGTTATACATAAATTGATGTGATCCTGGATTTCCCTACCTAAACGTGAGGAACCGCCAATTTCACACAAGGATAAAATCATGCCTAAAACACGCACGCAAACAAGCTATTATTTTCTTATTTCACATTTATAAATAAAACAATACTTAAACTTTTTTACGTATTGCTTAAAATTTACATTTTTTGTTATTTCAATGCTAAAACTTAAATTAAAAAGTTTGACGATTTTGTTATACCTAAGCGAAACCGGTAGCCTATTTATATAATAAAAAAATATAAGTAATACGTAAAACAGCACAATTGTTTCTTTAATTAAAAAAAAAAGAGTGTATGTACTACATGTACGCACTCAAGAAGTTATACTTCTTTAGGGAAACAATCCAAAAATACCAAATAATAACGCAACGCATACATACATAAATATACATAAACAGCATGGAATAATAATTAAAAATCATGAAATATAATTAAACATAAAAAGGCTCGCAACTAACTTCAGGCTGTTGCTTTTGACTGTCACATTTATCTGTCGGTGTGCGCGCGCATCGTAAAAATTCACTCTCATCATTTTTACCAATCGCGCCAAAAGAAGTATAACTTCAATATGAATATTTGAAAGTTTTACCAAGCGCCGGCGACGGAAAATATTAAAGTTATTTTTCACTTTATCAGTTTCTAAGACAGATTGATTTTCCAATAAGAAGCATACGACACATTTACACAGCAGTAATACTTGTAATAGATAGTGATGGGGCAATGTCAAATTGAGGTTGGGATGCCTTTCAAAAATTATTTTCGTATTATGTAAGGGATGTAGAAAACTTTTATAAATATTCTGAAAATTATCGAATTAAAAATAGCAATACTGCCATACAAGAGTGCGTAAGAAAACAAATTCTAACGACCTATTCGATTCGGATCTTCTGACGAGATCGAATTCTTGTGTCCTTGGACATTAAACGAAATATGATGTTATGTATCGTTGATTTGTGCTTAAGATATTAATTAATACTTGTGGTCGGAAGTTGGTCGAAATTCGACCATAATAAATATTAATGTCTTGTTGATAAGAACGCCATCTTCATTTCGCAAGACCAACTACTGTTAGTGCCCTATCTGTGATCTTTTATCGTTATCATCAATATATTTATTTGTATCTGTCAAATGCATGGTAGTGTAATAAGCATTATTATTGAAAAAATATTAGCGTTCTGCACTTCTCCTACACATAAACTATAAGTGTCCCAAATTTAATGCTCCTCAGTCCGCGCAATTTTCGTAAAAAGGAGTCCAAAGTTTTGGCATCACGTATTAATATATAGATTAGTGAAGTTTTAAAAGTTATGTTGCATTTATATTTTCTGCCAATAAAACATTTATCAGTTTAAGTTGCAGACTTGTAGTTAACTTTCGCAGACAAATGCTACGAGGTAGTTCGCTGTGAATGGTCTCCTGTTCGCGTACTGTAATTGTTTGTTTATTAGTTATGGTCTGAAGTTTGAGTTTGTGCTGTTGTAGTAGAGATTAAGATATTAATCTATTACTAACTGTTTCAAATTTAAGTAAATAATACAATACGTACTGCAAATATGACAATTATACAGAACATTGTCATAATCTAATTTTAATTTACGATCTCAAATCTAAAAAAAGTTTGGTACAAAACTGGTGATGTTTATCACTTTAATACTAATATTTTAAAAAGAAATGCTAACATTTGAAAATCCCTGCAACATTTTTAAATGCATGTTAAGCTTTTATCAGTTTTATATCATTATTAGCTTATACCCACCGCTCTCTTTGTGTGATATTATTTCTCTATTTTCTTTTAATTAAACTGTATCTATTAAAGATTTTAAATCGAAACATTCATGCATTTTTGTTTATTAAAACATATTTTAATTTTGTCTAGTTTAAGCACATCTTGTTTGGTACCTACCTTCGTTATATCTGTTTATCTAAATTGAATAAATAGCTAGAATAAAAAGTACAAGTGGAATAACTGGGCTGGCTAGTCAAACTAGTCAGTAGTTTTAAGCAAAGACATGTTTTAAAAATAAAAATGTAGCCGTAAAGTAAGTAAGTAAGTATCTTTACGCCCATTTCCACGAAGTGGTAGGTAGAGGCACAACCAGGGTACCCACGACTAGCCAAAGATACTAAGTCCCACAGTATGATAGGTGGCAAGCCTTATCGCCAATCGGGCACATTTCCAATCCCGAGCAACGTTTTTTTTTATTATGAAATTGGCAAAACCCAATTTCCTTTTCGTTGCCCGACCCGGGACCTCATGCAGTCAAGTTCGACAACTGAACCGCTAGGTGGCGTGTGTTTCTGTTTATCTAAATTGAATTAATAGCTAGAGTAAACAGTACAAGTGTAATACCTGGGCTGGCTAGTAAAACTAGTCAGTAATTTCAAGTAAAGACATGTATCAAAATTAAAAATATAGCCGTATACTATCTGCCGTATACTAGCTGATTTTTAATGTGCTTTATTAAAAAACATGTGGTGAGTCACCATCATCACTTAGAGTTATGTAAAATAGATGCTGGCCGATTCTCAAACCTACTCAATATGCTCACAAAATTTCATGAGAATCGGTCGAGCCGTTTCGGGGGAGCTCAATCACGTACACGTTGTACGTACACGAGAATTTTATATATTAGAAATACCTCCGTGTTTCACAATGAAAGGAGTTTCTGTCACCTACTAACGTCGTAAACGGTAAGGGTACCAAAATGATTTACAAAAATATTCCGTTTTTATTAAATAACCATCCACTAATGCATATTAGGGAACTACGATTATTCAAAATGGTACCGCAGTACCTGCATACTTTAATTGTCGTCCTAGCAGTAGTATCTTTTATTAAGGTAGATGGTTAAGTAAGCGGTCTAACGGTTCAGGTGTTGGACTTGACTGCATGAGGTCCCGGGGTCGAATACCAGGTCGGGCAACAAAAAAACGTTTATAGGCTTGTTATCGGTTGTGCCTCTGCCTACATCTTCGGGGATATGGGCGTGAAGATACTTTTTTTTAAATTATTTACATAAGAAGTATGATTTTCAACAATTTTCAACTCAAAAAGGAGGAGGTTTTTAATCCGATTGTATGTTTTTTTCTCCAGTTATCAAGTTGGAAACGGACCGTTAATACATAAACATTATTAGGTGACGTAAGCTTTTTCCAACAGGAAAACTATTTTCAGCCCTTTTCAGAGTTTTACACATTAGTATGCTTGGAATTAGCCATAAAGTTTTTAGTTTACATCAGGTTTTACCAAAGCAAAGCCTGTACCGCCGTAACATTTAAATAATTTCAAAAGCGAGCTGTTACTTAAAAATTCTTTTTGATACCTGCACATAGAATCTGCATATACGCATTTACATTTCGTCAGTTAATTTAGGGGATTGACTAGCAGATTCTAAAAACTCGTGCTTTCTCTTTTAGTTTAATATTATTAAATTTATGATGCTTACAATAAAACATTACATCAAGAGATGGGATTATCCAAGGAATAAAAATAACTACGATAATAAAAACCGACGTCAAAACTAAGATGTGAAAAATAATAAAGATTTAATAATAATTATATACTACACATTATTTATATTTTACTAATAGGTTTGAAATCGGTGCCAAGCGAGTTTAATACTTACTAATAATAAAGTTTGTAGTTTAGGGCTAGGTTCAAATCTATACGTAAATAGTACATATAAATAATAGGTAGTACCCATATAATTCACATTAAATTTTTATTATCTTTTACTTTTTAGTTTTGAAGTCGGTTTTTATTAACATAGTAATTTTTAAATAATGTTTTTTTTAGTTTATTGCTTATATGATTTAATTTAGTAAAAATAAACATTGGGATTAGTAAAAGTAGATAAGAAATGCTCATAAAATAAAAACTAAAACTAAACCTAAATCATATTTATGGCACCAATTTGAAACTATTCCGCATCAAACAAAAAAAGAATTACGTAAATCGGTTCAGAAAACTGGGAGAAATCTGTTTACATACATAAAAAAAATATACCGGCCGAATTGAGAACCTTCTCGTTTTTCTGAACTAGGTTTCAAAGTGAATAACAATATCCATACATTTTTAAGAAAATAAACTAATTAATTCTGATTATTAAAGATTATGAATAAAAATTATAGGTAGGCGCCTCAAAATGGCCAGAAGAACAAATTTTAAACTTTTTTTTAACTCTCTGAGTATTTTCCAAGCGCAATTCGTATGGGATCTACTGAAACGTTTGTGAAAAAGTTGGGTTTACTGTTACTCTGTATTCTGATCAAGGTTATAAATAGGCTACTTACTACCTGTGTCCTGAAGGTCCGGCGTTAAACTCGACTTATTGAGGTCTTGGGTTCGATCCCCGGATCGTGCAAGAAAAATAGTGTATTTGCAATTTTCTAATAATAATAAATCATGAATATTACCTCTTAAAATCTGTCAGGTTTTGCGTGATTAAAAGAAAAATCAATAGAAAGAAGACAGTAATTCTAAAAACACTCAAATTTTGTTTTGCTATATGTGCACGCATCTGTAGTCGCCTAGATTTTTTTTAACCATTTTACTTTACTAAAATTCATTCTTCTACAGCTTTAATATGTTATATATAAAAAGTATATAAGCCATTAGTGTCAGTGTCTTGTCTGTGTTACTGTGGAACCCATTTTTATCATCATATTTCGTTCTTTTATAGAAAGAAATCTCAAGGTCTTATACATTCTGTAGATTCCCCGTTTTGCATAAAAAATGTAAGCATTAATCATCTTTTGTAAAACTTCTGTAATCTTAGGATAACCTGATGTCAACCTAACTGAATACTTTATTCCTTGAAGTGAGTTACGGTTATGGTATATTTTAGGTAAAATATTCGTCCTTTTTGCGTTGAGTGCTTGTATTTTGTAGAATTAAAATACTTTGCATAAAAGGCCCGGTTTTTATTTGTAGACACCTATTTGGCATTGTACAAAATTTCAGACTACTCAGGCTGAATACGTTACTGCGTCTGCTGTGGGTTTATATCCATATTAATAATAAGGATAAATTGTTTGGCCGTATGTTTGTATTGAATAGGCTCCGAAACTACGAGATCGATTTAAAAAAATCTTGTACTTTTAGAAGCCGACATCACCCTTAATAAACGTAGGTTATATTCATTTAAATTAAAACTGGGGATCATTAGTAAAACTTTTATAATATAACACAAAGCGAAAACTATTAATGTGGAAAACAAAGCGATCTACAATATTGAAGATCGTAATAACATCTACAAAAAACTTCTTGACACCATTATATTACGTAACTATTATATTTACGGCAATATAACACTTTTATACATTTTTATTAAACGTTGACAGATAGAAATAGTGACCATATTCGGACCATGTTATCCATACCTTCATATTAATCCTTATTCAAATAAACCATTTTATATTTAAGACCGTTTCAATATCTTTAGATTGCTTTTTAATAATCCATTAAAAAGATATTACGAAATAAAAAAAATAATTCAATCGAGATACCTACCTGCCTACACTAGAAAATTAACAGATGCGGACGCCGCACCATCCGCGCTTGAGTATAGTCAATGACCCCGCCAGGTTTTGCTCGGGTGATAGAACTTATCTACATTAATAGTAAAGATGAAAGATTTGATTGTTTGTTTGTATTGAATAAACCCCGAAGCTACTGAACTGATTAAAAAAAATGCATTACAAGTTGAAATTATTCCTGATGAACATAAGCTACTTTTGACCGGAGGATTCCCTCGGGACAATGGGTAGTAAAAATTATCTTTCCGTACTGATTTATTTTACATAATTTCTAAGCTGCTCAAAGATAATGATTTGAAAATGTAATTGGGCCAAGTAGGTGAAGCTACAGTTGGCATACTATCTACAATACCTATTCTAATAAAAAAAGAGGAAATATTTGATTATATGTTTGTTCGTATAGAATTGACCCTGGAATCAATTTGAAAAATTCGAAAAAAATAAAATTTATGAATAAAGGCTAGATTATTTTAACAAAAATTAAAAATTCGCCCTCCCATGCGAAGCCTAGCCAGGTTATAAGTATTTAATGAAATTAAAAGTCAAATAAAAATAAGGCACTAGTCGAAATATTTGTGGAATCTTCGAAAATAATTTTGAATTTTTTAAGACTTTAAAATAAGTTTGACAATGGTGGTAATTCTGCTGTGCACAAACTAAGCTTATTTTAGATGCATGCTATCTTTTTCAAATGAAGCAAAAACAATAGAGATGGAAGATCTTAGACGTGTCAGATTAGTCTGAACTTGTCTAATCGTAATGTTTTTAAACAACGTGTTCCGAGTTATAGATTAAACGTCTGTAGAAATGACGTGTACGGTCTAATTTGACAGCACTACAAAAGTGTTTTTTCTCTTTTAATTACTTTCGTTGAAAGAAGACAGCGATATCTTAAAATTAGTTTTGTGAGTGCGCAACAAAATTACCACTAATGACAGTCACCTACTCTAAACATTCTGGATGTACATTAGTTGATAGTACGCACGTAGGTATCAAAACATTCAAACATTCAAATTTCTTAAGTAAAACATTTTTTATATTGAAAGATAAAACTATATGACATAGTAATCTTAATTACTATTAATATAGAAACTTTTCATGTAAAATAATTTCTATAATTTAAATGTCAAAAAACGTTTCATTATTATAAAATTTAAGATTATAAAACATGGACA
>NJDD01002212.1:80885-91498 GCA_002245505.1 Calephelis nemesis | reverse complement strand
AAAGGTCGCCAACGCATCTGTGATACTCCTGGTGTTGCGGATGTTAGTGGGCGGAGGTGATCACTTTCTATCAGGTGACCCACCTGCTCGTTTGCCTCCTCTTCTATAAAAAAAAAAAAAATCTTCTTTCCTTGAACGTTTCGGAAGGTGGCAAATGTGTGGGAATAAATTTGTACCTACATACTACTTCAGTCAAAATATTATCGAGAATACATTTGTTTATGGTTCCAAATAATTTTTTTTTTGATGTCGTTAGAACGTCACAACTGTTTGCTATTTTGACGAGAAGTGTGAGTTGCATTTGTTTTTATATAAAATATACACTGTTGTTTTTATTTACAGTGTTTTTATAAACAGTGTTGTTTTTATTTATATCATATTTAGTGTGTATTGCGAATTTTGTAATGGACAAAAACATCAAACAAATGGTTTGTCTTCAATTTCGCATCGAAAAAGACATTTCGTGATTGAAGTCAATTAAAATGTTAAAATAAATGGAATTCTTGTTTAAAGGTCAAACGGTAAATAAGGAATATTATTCAAGCCTTACGTGGTGTTTAAAACAACAAATTTGACGAAAAAGGCCAGATTTGTGAAAAGAAAATTCTTGGACTGTAAACGAATTTTGGTCAAACATTTATCAAATACCATTAAGCAACCACCACATTTACCAGATATGGCTCCAGCCGACTTCTTTCTTTTTTCTAAACTCAAATTACCACTTCGTGGCACCTGTTTCCAATCGGTAAAAGATACCTACAAAAGATGACTCGCAGAGAGAGCAGAACTCAATTCCGGAAACAGAGTTTCAAAAATGTTTTGATAATTGAAATTTTGGTTAGACAAAGAAGATTATCGTTTCTCGAGGTGCTTAATTTGAAGTAGATCAAATTAATTTTGATAAATAATAAACTGTTTGTGTATTACAGATATTTTCCTGGTACTTTCTTGACAGAGTAGTAATTCTACAGACTTTTAATTTATTCTCAAGAAAATGTTAATTAAAAACGTCTCAAGATGACACATCTAACACCTGCATTGATTTTATTTTATTTGAAAAAGTTAGCACATACCTAAAATAAGTTTAAGTGGTGCTAAGCAGAACAGCTTCCGTTGGCATGCATAACTACACTAATTTAATGAAAAAGCATAAAATAAATAAAAATAACTGTTAAAGTAACGATTTATTTTCATTATTGGCCTATTTATTACTAAATTACACAGTTTTGCAAATACAAATATAACAACTACCTATTTAACATACTACTTGTAACCGAAATTTGCCCAGCTATTGATAAGTTAGTACAACAACTATCTCCTAGCAAATAAAATACCAGCGATCGTAAAATATCACTATGATAGTTAAATATTAGCAATTGGATTGTTGTTTTTTAACTACAAGATTTCTCGCACTATTAGTATAATATTAAGTTATATAATACTACTAATCGTTTAGTTTTTGTGCTGAATTAGACATCGATCCTGAAATTAAAATAATATTTTTATTATAAAACATGTATTTTTAATGAAATTTCTTATAATATTTTGGGAGCAATAATTGTAAGTACTTCATTATAAGCATTCACTATTTTTTAATGTAAAATGTGTGTGAAATAAATCCTTGTATATCGTAATTAATTTCACATTCCTCTTGGCCTGGATATTGGAAGATATAAATTATAAAAGATTTCTGCTCCCGTTGACTAAAAGTTAAAAAAACTTTTTTACTTGTCTATTGAAGTATTTTTGTTTTTAGTTATTCCTAATAAAATGTTATCAGTAGAGGCCGTTGTCGAATTTAATAAAATATCTTCTTTACTATGCATTGAAAGATAATCATTCATTTCTGACCAAGTTGGATCTGATTTTTCAATTCGTCTTCGCTCTTTGAATTTTGTGTATAACAATACGGAAACCATGATAAAGAATACAATAAATCCTAAACAGCATCCAACTATTAATCCAGTTCTTCGAGTAAAAATGGAAGTATGTTTTGGATCCTTAGATTTCTTTCTCATTGTTGCTTTCTTTACTGTATTAAATGAAACACATTCACTCGATGACGATTGTGATATAAAAGAAGAGGCAAAACTTCTATTGAATTTTATAGTAGTCATATTTGAGTTTTCATCTGTATCGTTAGTTTGAATCATGTCTTCATTATTTTCGAGATTTGATAAAAGACTTTCATCTATTGTTAATACACACACTATGTAATTGATATTTGGTTTCAAGTTAGTTAATTTTGAAGATGTTTCATATTTCTCCACATTTTGGAAGGTGACCTACAAGAAATAATTTAATTCATAATATGATATTTAATGACTTACCTGATAATTAAAATTCAAGTTCAATAGTTAATATTTAAGTACTACAATAGTTTAGTTACTTTTGCATTAATTTATGAAAATTGAGTTTAAATAAAATCTTTAAATTATTTACAAAATTCTATGTATATTTTTTCTACATTGATTAAAGTATGTGGCGTTTACATTTATATGATTATTACTTTTTTCTTGATTCTATTTTCATGAGAAATGCTGTGTAAAATATGTTGTCTCACATGCAACTTACGTCAGAATTATCATCGTCCTCGTAATAAATTATTTGCAAAGCTTTGATCGCTGTCCTGTTTCTTATAAACCAAGAAATTGAAACTGAATTGTCACTGTGTCTTTCGACTGATAGTTGTGCAATTAATGGAAAGTTACATTTATCTTTTGGATAGTCTTCATTCACACATTGAAAAGTATTTGGTTTTATTATTTTAGGATGATCTTGTATCCAGGTCCATGTATTGTTTTTTTGACATAGGCAGACGATAACATTATCTGAAATATTAAAAAAAAATAAAGTGATTTGTTATTGGTAGATAAATTATCACTTTTTTTGCATTTTTCTTACCTTTTATTGATATATCTTGTATGTGGTTTTCAATGGATGTTAATAATTCTAAGGGAATTGTTTGAAGTTTATTGTGATTTAAATCTATTTGTATTATTTTGTTTAAGTTCTTAAATGCTGTCATAGATATATATTTAATATTATTGTAGGCCAAATATAGAACGGTAAGTTCTTTTAAATGTACAAAATGCTCATTTAAAATATTTTGTAGTTTATTTTGGGCAAGATCTAATAGTTTCAGATTTCCCAAATCTTCATCAAAAGATTCCATTGACTCTAGATTATTATTTGAAAGACATAAGGTGCTTAATTTAATGAGGCCTCGGAAATTACTCGTTTTAATGTGAGTGATTCTGTTATAGCTCAAATCCAAATTTTCTAATACGCTTAATTTCGAAAATGGACTTATTGATAGCCGACGAATTTTATTGTATTTCAAATACAGATGCTGTAAGTTATTGAAGTATTCAAAAGTCACATCTTCAATATGAGTAAGATTTGTTGAACATATGTGTAGTTCATATACGTTAGAAATTACAGTTTTATTGTCTGATTTATTTTTCATAGTCCATGCTACAACTGGATTTTTGCTTAAGTCAAGATTTATCAGCGGCATTCCAAATCGTTTGTACGACGACAAAAACTCGAAACGTAAAATATCGTTATATGAAATATTAATATTTTGAATATTAGGAAAAATGTCAAAAACGATTGCAGGTAAATGGTCTAATTTATTATAACTTATATCAAACAATGTCAAATCATTTAAAATGACTTTTTTTTTACATGTTATTGAATATATCTCATTCTTCCGTAAAATTAGAGATTTTAGTTTACTAAGCTTTTCAAAACCACTAAGCTCAATTTTGGGAAGTAAGTTTTCAGAAATGTCTATAATTTCAATTAGCGTAAAGTTGTGGAAAGTACTGTATGGTACAAAATCTAAAAAGTTATTGCTTATATTGAATTCTGATATGGAGTTATATACTCCGAATAATGAGACTGGTACTGCATTCATTATATTTTGAGCTAAATTTAATTTTAGCAAATTTTTGTTATTTGCAAATGTTCCTTCTTTTATTTGTTCTATATTGCAATGTTCTAAATACAGTACTTCCAGGAGTGGTAGTTGTGAGAATGTTTCTACTGGCAAATAGTCTAAAATATTATAAGACAATGACAGATACTTCAAGCCAGGTATATCAAGAGCAAGGAAGTCACTTGATTTTAACGAATTATTCCTTAGAGAAAGTGATTTTAGATTGTTTAAACCATGAAAAGTTCTATTTTCTACGTATTCTATTTCACAGTTGTCTAAATATAGTGAACTTAACGGCAAACCTTGTTGAAAAATATTTTTGTTTAAATGCCTTAAAGGGTTAAAAGATAGATTTATACTTCTTAACTTTTTTAAAGTATCAAAGGCCATGTCAAAAATAAATGTAATTTTGTTATAGGACAAGTCTAGTTCTTCTAGCTCACTCAATCCAAAAAAAGTATATGCGGTGATGTTTCGACATAAATTATGCTGTAAATCTAAATAACGAGCAGAGTTTAGACGCTGAAAAGTGAAATCATCTATCACTGAAATCTCATTGTAAGACAAATCTAGATGAACTAATAGAGTTATATTATTAAATACATTTTTTGACAAAAATTTTAGACGATTGTTTTTAAAATTTAAGTAATGAAGTTTGCGCTGTTGATTTAACATATTGACACTTATAGTAGACAGTTGGTTATAATTAAGATACAATGATATCAGATTTGAATTAAATTTGGGAAGTATATCCTTGATATCGAACAAATTATTGTTATGTAAAGAAATATATTTCAGACTAGACATTTTCATAAACGTATCTGTTTCTACATGTGTAAGTTTGTTGTGATTTAAGTAAATTTCCTCTATTTTTATTGTATTTATAAAAACAAATTTACTTATAACTTTGAGCTTGTTATTATTTAATTTTATCTCTTTGAGGCTACTTAAGTTTAGTAACGTATCATTGTTTATTTCATTAAAGTTATTATTGTCTAATCTTAATTTCGATAAATTCTTATTATTCATTAAAAAGTTATGTGGCACTTCATCCAAGTAATTAAAATCTAATTGCAGCTCTTCTAAATTCTCTAAATCACTAAAGCTCTCACTATGTATATAATTTATGCAGTTTTTATCTAAGTATATAACGTTTATTTTACTAGAATTTAAAAAAGAATCTATTGGCACTTCAAGGATGTTATTATTATTTAAAAATAATTTTGTCAAAGATGGCATATTACAAAATAATCCATGAATGTGGTGCAAATGATTGTGGCTTAAATCAATAAATTCTAAAAGTTTATTATTTTGAAATAAATTGGTATTCAATTTTTTAATTCTGTTGTGGCTCAAATCTATTGACTTTAAGCTAGCCAATGAAAAAAAAGCACGATAATGAATAGTATGTATAAAATTAAAATGAAATGATAACATTTTTAGGGACGGACTAAATTTGAGGCAGTCTTCTGAAATAAATTCAAAATTATTGGAGTTTAAATCGAGATATTCTAATGATATGAGATTTGAAGTTTCATCATTAGGGAATGATGTCATTTCATTCCATGACAATTTTAATGAGCGAAGGTGGTTCAAATTAGCTAAAGAAGAAATGGGAAAGGTAGTCAAACTATTTTCACTCAGGTCTATTTCCAATAAAGTTACTTCTAAAGTGGCAAATGCAGATTCAGAAATTTCCTTTATAATATTTCCTTTCAAATTTAGTTTCATAAGCGGAAGTCCATAAAAGCTGTAGCTTGGTATTTCTTCTATGTAGTTTGAGTTAAATTCAATAGATATTAACATTAGAAGCCCAGACAATGCTTTTTGAGGAATACTGTTAATCTTGCTTGATACAATGCTTAAAGTTTCAAGGCACTTTCTTAGTGGCATAAATGTTTCATCATCAATATTTTTTAAGCTTGTTCTTGATATATGTATATGCTTGATACAAGCGCCTTGCGGCACGAAATGTGGTCCCAACGTATCTTCACTGCCATCAAGATCATATATCGATAGGGTATGTATGTTTGATGTTATACTTTTGATTGAATATTTTATATCTTTAATAGTTTTGTCTTGACAATCAAGATACACTGCTGTAAAAGAAAATCTTTTAATTATGGACATCAAATGATATATGTAAATATTTATATACAATTTTTTCTTACCATTCTCAAACGTATAGCACGAACATTTGTTTTCTATTAAATCAGCACATCCCAAGGTATTTTGAGCTCTAAAAATTGGTGGCAATACCAACAATAATGAAAATAATTGCATAACATCATGTTCATTTTTTCTCGTTTTAGAACGAAAAAGTATTTTCATAATTACATTCTTTTTATTTGTTATTCACCATCTTCTTTCAAATTCCCTCGAAATCTATAAACAAAAATTAATCTTTAAAACCCCTAAATTAAAAATAGAAAGAAGTATATTTAGCTACAAAATAAATATAGTATTTAAACTCTAAACATTACTTAAGGTCTAGATTTACATCTCAGTTATTACTTCCAGGGGAGGTGTTATTATTGTTCCTATAGTCTGTACTTGTCCCTATACTGTACGGTACTAACATCGCGATAGCAATATTTAAAGTAAGATGCTGATGGAAATTAGCTTACGGTTTATTGTTCTTAAGCCTAGAACACAAAATAAATTACGACTAAGACCAATTTTGACATTAATAATGAATTATTTAAAAAAAAACTACGAAGGTTTTTTACGTGCCTTAACAGTTTAATCTCATTTTTAGCATTGAACTCGTAAAGTTCTTCCTAAAACATGACGACGATTAATAAATTGTAATGCTCAGTATAATAATTGTGATTGTATTGCAGTTCTCAAAAGTAATGAACTATATATTTTTTAAAATATAAAACAAGTGTAAGTAATTTATTTTGCGATAACCTTTTCAAGCAGAAAGAAAATAAATACTATCTAATCAACGGCACTAAAAGTTATAACGAGCGAATATTAGATTAGTTTATTTAATTCAACAATACTCACCAAGAAACTTCTTATTTGCATTAAAATTTGGCTACTACATTGTTAATTATTCGTCTTAGTTTTCCGCAGTACTTAGAGTCCATTTTCGTACCGCAACGTCAATGGTAGGACCTACTGCGCCTGTCCCAAAACTCCTAACCTTCACCCCACAATAAATAAACGATTTTCGAAGCTCGGGATAATATCCTTATTTACTTTAGAGAGATTAAATATACTTTTACGCGCAACATGTAACGCTTGAGGTCATTAGAAAGCTCGGCAGAAGACTGCCGCGGCGGCGCACGCTGTGTAGGTCACCGCTGTTGTTGCGGCACCCCCAACCCACTATTATTATATTTTTATGATGAATCCGATTCGCCTCCAAACTGCTTACCTTTTGATACAAACAAAGATACTGAAAAGAATGTCCAAGTATTTTAATATGAAGCAAAAGTTAAATATTTTCTTTGTATGCTTCCTTCAAAAGCATTTTTAATTGTGCACCTGTAGATTTTATTATCATTTCGATTGAGTACGTTTTATATTAAAATAATATCCAAATCTACAAAAGTGTTTACGCTAGCAGTGGGCCATTGAAAGGAACTCCAACTTAGCAACACTAGTTTCGATTTGTTTGAAATGGGGTCAGTTGTATGTTAGTAAAGTTTTATTTAAGACATTGTTGACTTCATTTTGTATGCAAAAGGGTTAGAGGGTTAATTAGAAATTTAATATTATCAGGTATTACGGGTCAATCATAATTAAAATTAAACTTTCCTCGTGAGAGTAACATAACCTAAATTGTATTCATGCTGGCGATCCTCGCTTATAAACTTCTAGTATTTTCCAAGTTTATTTTATTCATAGTTGAAAATCGAATTACTTCATAAAATAGTAATAGTAATTTTTATACACTTTTATGACGACGTCACGTCAGATTTTCTGGAAAATACTGTATTCCATTTTAATTTTTTTTTTATGATATAAAATCAAATTTACTGAGCGAAGAGTGTATCCTTTTTTATGTATTTGCTAGGAGAAAAACAAGCGCACAGATTTCCTAATGGACATGCTCTATATAGATATCAAAGATGACAGAAAATAGTTGTATTAATGTATACAATATTAAATGAGCTATACACCTAAAGCGTTAAAAGTTGATTTGGATATCTCGTAAGTTAGTTTATTTTCAGAATAATTGTCACCTTTATAAACGCTATTATAGTACACAAAAGAAGAAGCGTGTGCGCCTGCGTTAACATTAAGTGGTCGGCAAAGAGACATATTACTATTTTCTTAAAAAACATATCTGCAGATTTATCATGTGCTTCTTTTACCTGCTGTCATCTTATTATACTAATCATAGATTTGAATTATTTACTTATTCACGTAACATCTTCTACTTTTCTCTCAAGATGTTAAGTTTCCACACGATAAAAAGTAACTTCACGCCCTTATCCCCGAAGAGATAGACAGTAGGACAATCATAACACCCACGACTACCCAAAGACACAAAAGTCTCACAATGTGATAGGTAGAAAGCCTATCGCCAACCGGGCTTATGATAACCAGGACCCACAATGTCATGTCCAACATCAGACTGCTAGACTACAAAGGCGATATACTCTTATAGACATGACTTATTTTTTTTGGCAATTTTAAATATCTAGATTTTGCTGATCAAATAAACATTATTTAGCTGATCAGCAAAACTTAAACTATTTTGTTATTCAAACCCGAATCGTATGTTGGTATAATTGAAATGGTTCGTTAAACCGTATTAGAGTTTGCAGTAGTCTGACGCTGCACCTGCTGTTGCAAATCGGGTCGACATTTTCACCCACGTTTGGAAACTATAATCTAGGTCACAAAGATGTTGCCTATTAATCTAGTGGGGTGACGTTTATGTATCTAGTTTGGTTTTTTTTCTAACAATTGGTAAAAGCAGTTTCGTTCCACATATCTATTTTGTGAATTACATTTCATACATAGCATTTCAATTATAGTCTCTGGTCTTTTTTAATTACACTTTGTCTGTAACAACTGGTTTAGCACAGGTTCTGGTGACTTAATAAATACATGTCCCATCAACAAAATCTTATGGTATCAGATGTTAGACAATATATTCAGATAGAATTATGATTTTTTAAAAAAATTGTTTTAAGTGGTTTAGAATTACATGTTTTATTTTTTTTAATAATCAATCACATTTATTTCTGTAGATACTATATTGTTGTTATAAATCAGAAAAAAACTTAATTTGATAATTATAATAGTATGAATAAATACACATTTGCGATTGAAGAAAAATGTGTTATTTGCTTCAAAAGTGAGGTTGTAGCAACGAAAAGTTTTATGAAAATGAAATAATAAACTGACCGCGAAACCGCTAGAATGGTTTATTTTAGCTATTTTAACAGCAACATATTCTATGAAATTCTTTTATGGGAGTTCTAGAGGCAACAATGGTCATTTTAGCTCAGTCCCAAAAGTTTCCCTGAGTGAAAAATTCCACTCCAGTATATCTTTAAAAATTTAATTTATGTTCATTAGAACAAACAAAAAGAAATTGTGATACACATTGAATCATTACAAGAAATAAAATGATCTTTCTGTGCATGCATTTACAATAAACTTCCAATTTTATGAAAGACTTTTTAATTAATAAATTTAAGAAATATGTGAAATTAAAATGAAAAAGGTTATTATACCATTTCTGCAAAAAAACAAGTTTCATGTCAGATCTTCTCAGTGCGTGAAAGCAGAGACGCTTCGTATATAGACGCGAAACGAGTGCCTCTTGTAAGGTTAATGTGAAATAAAAAGAATTTTCCTTTTTTTTCTATACAAATCTGAATAAATGTAGAAACATTCCCATCTTTTTGTCTAATATGGTAAACCTACAATATAAATCACATGCTGCCTTACCGCAAAAAACATTTAGACGAATGTTTAACTAAATACTGTCTAGAATGGACATTCACCCTAGTCACGTCATCCAAGTGGTTGAGAATTTAGTTTTAGAGAGTGTTTATTAAAGCATGTCTTCAAAGAGTGTTTAATTTTTTTGGTAAGACGAATGAAGTTTCAATAATTGATGGAAATGACTATTAAAAATATTTAATATAACGTTACATCTTAACATTTCATAATTAGAAAGTTATTGTTGTTAATAAAATTTTGTTTATTGAGAGAAGTTTTTGCAAAAATAATACCGCAGTTATCTCATTCTGAAGGTTATGCTAAGTAAGAAATGCTTTCAGCTGTCTTATGAATTAAATACGAGGATAACTGGATTCATTTCTCCGCTGATCTTATTTACTTCTAATTAGCTGCTTCACAAAATCCATTTACATCTCCTTGCTTAAGATTCGCTGTAGTTCTTTAATAAGAAACGAGATGTTATAATAAGCTTTTCATTACAAGTTATATCCGAGACAAGTTCTCAAAATTGTTATATTTGTAATTTTATTTATTTTTTAACTTCTAGTAGCAAAATAATCTTATTCGAAAAAACGTAAATTTAATAGCTATATTGAAAAAAGAAGGTTTTTTTAGTTGGAATGTCAATAATGTTTTGGGTATTTTAAAGATTCTTTTTTTTTTTAATTTAAAACTTCCAACTCGAGGAACTTTTCATATCAATGGTTAGTAACAGTCTTATCTAGTCTAAAGTTTG
>NJDD01002212.1:67981-78892 GCA_002245505.1 Calephelis nemesis | reverse complement strand
CAGAATTGACTCGTTCTACTATGTTCTACTATGTTCGCCTCTGTGGTCTAGCGGTTCGGGTGTTGGAATTGACTGCATGAGGTCCCGGGTTCGAATCCCGGGTCGGCCAACAAAAAGAAAAATTGGATTTTTTCCAATTTTCTAATAAAAAAAAATGTTGGTCGGGATTGGAAATGTGCCCGGTTGGCGATAGGCTTGCCACCTATCACATTGTGGGACTTAGTATCTTCGTCTAGTCGTGGGTGCTCTGGTTGTACCTCTATAAATCTCTCTAAATACAATAAACATAACTAAACACAGCACTGTGTTTAATATTAATAACAGATGAAACTCAAACTCCGCACCAAAAAGAATAATAGTTGTACTAATTTGAGAACAACAAAAAAACATAAACTTGAATTTGGAACCTTAAGTAAATAATCCTATACTTCTTTGACTGAATGTAAAACATTATTAAATTAATAAATGTAAAACAAAAGTATTTAATGTTACTTTGAATATCATAAATAATATCAACAAAATTATAAACAACTAATGGAATCGTATTTGATATTTTTCATCGTCGGCACTTGGTAAAACTTCCAAATATTCATATTTTTAAAGAAAGAAACACTTGTACTGTTTTACTTATCACTTATAATTTATTACTTTGTAATTAATAGCCTACCGGTTTCGCTTATACAGGATCATCAGGGCTAAAACTTAAACTCAGTTTATTACTTTGTAATTAATAGCCTACCGGTTTCGCTTATACAGCATCATCAGGGCTAAAACTTAAACTCAGTTTAAGTCAGTTTAAACTCAGTTTAAGATTTAGCCCTGATGATGCTGTATAAGCGAAACCGGTAGGCTATTAATTACAAAGTAATAAATTATAAGTGATAAGTAAAACAGTACAAGTGTTTCTTTCTTTAAAAATATGAATAATGGAATCGTGTTCAATACCAAAGAACATCGATTGATATGTACGCGCTGTCACGACCTCTGCATTAAAGAGATACTACGTGGCATAAATTTCCCTTTGGGATTTGTGTATTAAGTGGGGTTCTATTTGTTATGTCACGCTCCCCTAAAGTTCTTACGCCCTATATGGCTGTAGTCTGAAATACTTTGTAGGATAATCCACTTTGTTTCGTTATCGAGTTCACGATTGGATTCAAATTGAATGGGTTATTTTTGCCGTATTTGTTTTTAGCCCCCGACGCAAAACGAGGTTATACACCCTGATTTTTTAATCACCATCCAAATTTTAATATGTTGATCTTAAGTGAAAATAATTAAATACGTGTTTTTTCTTTTAGTATCCCAATACTAAAATATTAAGATATGACATCACAAAGTCGTCTACAAAGTACCGTACCTACGCGCTGAGTGCTCTGACATGCTAGACAACTACCTGCTAGATACCTATTTTTTTCATAAATGGACTTATTTATAGATACTTTATGCCTAGAAAAAATTTGGATGGTGATAAAAAATCTTGCTGTATAAGTTTGACGTGTCTTTGAGTGTGTGTCTGTCTGTGGTATCGTAGCTCTACAGTGGATGGACGGTATTTGATGCGGTTTTTGTTTGTTCAAAAGCTGATGTAATGGAGATGGTTCTTACAGTAGAGATCTGTCCAAGTGCTTAAGGTCATCTGCTTATTTGTAGCATTTTCGTAAACATCGGAATGTTAGATTAATTAATATTAGACGGACTATCTTATACCTTTAAACGAGAAATTCTTGTATATATATATATTTGGAATCTCGGAATCGGCTCCAACGATTTTCATGAAGTTTAGTATATAGGGGGTTTCGGGGGCGATAAATCGATCTAGCTAGGAATCATTTTTAGAAAATGTCATATTCGTGTTTTATTCGTGTTTTAAGTATTTTAAGTAACGAAGTCCGTTGTTAAGTAACTAAGTCAATGATTGTTTGCTTTGAGGTTAGACTAATTGTGTAATTCGTACTTAAATATAATTTCCAAAAAACACAATTTATAAAAAAAATACCGAGCAAAGCTCGGTCATCCAGGTACTGATGTATTTATTTTACTTCCGAGTATATGTGATACCTAACGGACCTAAAACTAAGGAGTGTACAACGGAGCTGATCTGATAATGAAGCTTGAAAATTGTAGTCGAGATATAGCCCTGGAATGCGTACTGGTAAACCCATGGAGTGGATAAGTTAGATTCATCTTAACTAGATCTGCTCATACTTTTTGATGACGAGGATTTGGTGACAAGGACGTGAAGACTGAATCCCAGTTCAGTTCAGGTGGCTAATGGATCAAAACTTAAAAGTTTTTCTAATTGTTTTTCGTGATCTTTGCAGTTCATCTAAAGCACAAACTTGAGAATTGATGTGATTGCCATGGTTTTCATCAACCATTTATGGAAATCTTTTCAGGAATTGAAGGTCAACATCTCATTTTCAAGTATCGGAAAGGCTATCAGACACATTATGGATATTTTTATCACTTTTTATTTAGAACTCAAATAGTTTATCTCTAAGTATAATTGGGTAACTGTTTGTGTAATTTATCCTCTAATACTTTTTCTATAGTTTGCACTTACAGTTTCGTCACTTGTTCGTCTTCACATAATATATAGTACTAGCTGCGCCCCGCGGTTTCACCCGCGTAAGTCCCAATCCCGCGGGAACTCCGGGATAAAAAGTAGCCTATATGTTATTCTGGGTCTTCAGCTACTTACATACCAAATTTCATGATAATCGGCTTTGTAGTTTTTGCGTGAAAGAATAACAAACATCCATACATACAAACTTTCGCATTTATAATATTAATAGGATTCACTATAATGACCACTAATAATAGCATCTCGTTTATTAGGTACATTTACTCAGGTAGTAAATGTATATTTACTACCTGCCTTCATTGTATTACTTAAGTGTTTATTCATGAACTTTATAACTCAAAAAATAGTTTTAAAAGTTATTTCTCTAACAACTACTTTCTGAAAGGCTAGTAAAATCGTTTAACAATATGTTATAAAATATCGGATGATTAACATGCCTCGGGTTTCTGATAGGTATGTTCAAAACGAGTTACTTGCTATTCGTAAATGACTTTTAAGGTCTACACTCATGTTCATATCGTTTCACGTCAACCAACTTTGTTTTCCTGTATCTATAATATAAATATATCTCATTTCAAAAAAGTAAAAAGACGATCAGGTCCTCAAATATTTGTTTTTTTAAATTAAAGTACTTAGTTTTTTTAGTCAAGGACGTCTTTAATGAAAATTGTCAGAGTCGACTACAGAATATGAAATTGTTTAGTGTGGAGATGTTATCTTAACTAAAATAAGAATTTAAATGACGTGAGATCATATCTTTTCAAGATCAAGAAAAACTTAACTCCGATGGGGCAGTCCAAACTGCCTTCAAATGCCGAATGGTGTTTTTAGTAAAGAGAGCAATGTACTGCTTATGAGATATCAAAAGAGCATGACTATTATTGATGAAACAACATCGATGAAATAGGTATTATAATTAAAACATATTCGACTTATTGTTCTTCCCATATAAAACTCATTTCATATGTAAGGACCTAAAATTTGTTGTGCTTATTTATTTTTATTTGAAACTAGCTGTACCGGCGAACTTTGTTTCACCCGTTCAGTTTGTATACGAAAGAATAAATTATTGTTTTTACCATTTTCCTTAAATTTTACCAGTTTTTCTCTTCATAACAACCTTGTCTAACTAACACAGTACAAAAAGAATAAGCCGAAGCAAAACAGTCGATCGAAAGTTATGTGCTTACCAACATATTTAGCGATTCATTTTTATATTTGAAATAACTGAAATGAAATGAATCAAGTGATGTTATATTTGTTTTGTTACGCGCCCTAAACTTCTTATGTTATATGTGCTTGTAGTCTGATACATGCCGGGATAATCCACTTTGTTTCGTTATACGCGATTGAAGTCCAATTTAATAAGGTTTTTTGTCGGATGTGATTTGACTCGAATGTGACAAAAAGAGGATTTTTATTGTAGATATATGTGCGTGGTACGCTTTTTAGGTTGCTCTTTATTATTTCATTATTTTTAACCCTCGACAGGAAATAGGGATGTTGTAAGTTTTTCTGTCTGTCTGCGGCAACATAACTCCAAAATGATTGGATCAATTTTGATTTCCTTGTTCGAAATCGAACTTGATCGAGATGAACTACATTACATATTATGGCTTTTGGGAAGGCTTAATCAAAAACAAAACACTTTTATGAATATTCTATCTGTTGCCAACGACTTTGTTTTCTTGGGTTTCATTTTTTTGTTTTCAAAACTATATAATAGTGAAGTTGCCCTAGCCGCAGTTGGTTCTGACCACGATTATTAAATTAACATATACGAATATAAAAATAACATTGTGCTAACTCCCTGTATACATGTCATCATTTCTGCAGATAATTGCTTACTTTCAGGTTAGATTCAATTTGTGTTACTAGTCCAGGGTTATTTATTAGTTAATTTATTTATTAAATTAAGAAAAAAAAAATAAGTAAACGCAACTATCAATTAAATTTATAGATATAAATTAGATACACGGATAGATATCCGTATTAGATATCCGTATAGATATACGGATCATACAGTACGTACATGCAAGTGTTTGCTATAATTATTAGTACACAATATTTGGCATGACTCTCAGCTGGTACTGGCCTACTATATTTTCTTAATTGTATATAATATTTTAGCTATCAATATGCAATTGAAGTTAGAGTTTTCAACTCTAAATCATTTTTCAAATTTAAAAGTTGGCGAAAATAAAATTTATATGACATACAAATTTGTTAAGAGTTACGGAGATGAAGAGGAATTTGCAGCTAGTCCTAGCAGTTCTACAGCTTTTAAATTATTCATTGTGTGAACTGCGGTCGTTGGTAGATGAACTTTAAATGCAAAATGTAGGTGAATAAATTAGTTTCACATTACCAATTTTAATTAGTTTCACGAATACTTCGATCAAACATTTATTATGAACAAGATAAACATAGTCAAAACGTAAACGCTCTTAAAACAGCGAATCTTATTATATTTATAATAAGTCGTAATATTGAAATGTTTTTTTATGATATTGGAAGGCAAACAAGCAGCCGGATTTCCTGATGGTAAGAAATTCACGCCGCCACTCTAGGCGGCTTCTCTGATGTCTCTACATCAAAGGTGGTAAATAGTGCGTTGCCAACCTGAAACCGGGATGTTAGGCCTCGAGCAAAGATAAGTTTACCGGACTCTCCAAACCGGAACACGTCGTGACGTTATAGCGGCAAGAAAAGGTAAGGCTGTGGTACCAATCTGGGTGAGTCGCTGCGAAACTCTATCAGCTAGACAGATGTCACGGTCCTAGTGATGGGAAGCCTATGCTCGCCTTTAACGAGCTGCCTGGCAGGAAGGCAGATGGTCTATTCTACAAAGGAGCCCGGACCAACACGGGGGAAAAAGGATGAAAGTCATGAAACATATTTAATAATATGTTAGTATATGATAAAATTTATTAAAATGTGTTGCTTACAGAATGCTCGCCTTTTACGAGCTTACGAGCTGTCTGGCAGAAAAGCAGATGGTCTGTTCTGCGAAGGAGCCCAGACCAAAACGGGTTAAAAAATGTTAATTATAAATTATATTACACTCTTATATTAACTTTACTTGTGAAATCTTTTAACTACGACCAAAAATCTTTCGTCATTTCTTTTTATCTAAGCATAGGAATTTTGAAATAAAATGTGGATTTGTGTAGCACCATATTCACCTAACACAAAAGAGTCACAACAAAAAGAGGATTACAAAAGTTGACTATCGGTTGCTATGGCTGCCTGTTTGGTCGTAGTCTTCAATCTACTTATAAGTGATCGATGACATGTAGGATATACATTTTCCATGGCATTTCTAAATAAAACTCCATGTAAATCGGCCATTTTACTTTTATTTGTACAATACATATTTGAAAGTGGTTTTACTATAACCGAACATTCGATTGCGTTGCGGTGGGTGTTATCAATTTCAATTTATTTGTTTATCTATTCGAGAAGTTTCTACGTATTTCTTAATCAAAGTAATGGACGAATTAATTTAAGTTTAGATTGTAGTAAATTATGAACCACAATTACGTAATTAGTATAGGTAACTAACAATATAAGGTAACTAAATATGAGGTGCCTAAATTTAATAAAGTAACATCTGGCCTAACCAGAACTTAAAGTAGTCAACGCGTCGTTGAATAAATTTTCGTATGTATTTAATACCTGTTTGACAATGGCAAACAAGACGTATTCTTTAATGTTAAGAAATGCGACAGTAAGGCCCACTTGCACGTTCCTGGGTTAAATATTTAACTCAGAGTTAGCGTCTAACATAGGACTAATTCAATACATATTTGACAGTTTAACCCGTTACTAAACTTAACCCAGAAACGTGCAAGTGGCCCTAAAGATGTTAGCGATACGTAGCAATCCGAAATGCAATACGCAGTTTCAATAATTAAACCAACGAAATAATCACAATTAAACGATTATGCATTGGGGTTGTCTCATCCTACGCCTATTTTTCTGATAAGTATATTGTTATACATGTCCCACAGTCAAGCGACACCACTTCCAATCACAATATCCTCTTGGTGGAGAGGTAAGTATGTGTTGTACCCTTTACAACACCTTTAATCTAGAAGAGTCTGATAAAATTCCGACCATATTGATGTGACGAATGTCACATATTGTATGTATCTCTACGTCTTAGAGTATATATATTAAAATAATATCCCCGGATAAGTTACACAAACTAAATCTTACACCAAAGTAAGCAAATTATATGCTTGTGTTACTGGTTTTAATTAACGATACTAATGCATAAAAATACTTAAATAGATATCAGAATACATTTAATAAATATCCCGACCCAGAAAAGCAGACATCTAAATGCTCATCACACAAAATGCTTGCCCGCGTCAGGAATCGAACCCGAGCCTCGCGGTTGGTTGGTGTAGTTAGACATGTACGCTAGCCACTCAACTAAAGAAGCGGTCAAATTAAATGTATTTCCTTATAAACATTGCAAGTACTAATATTGTTGACCCAAAACACTTTCCTACAATTTCTTTATTTTGTGATCAGGCTTTAGGAAATTGGTATAGATATGTTTAAAAAATATAAATTCGAAAACGGAACTTAAGGTTACTTATTAATATAAAATATCGTCATTTAATTCATTAAAACATCCAAAATGGGAATTAAGAGAGTCAACAATAAAACAAATTTTAATCAGCCAATAAAAATTAATAAATGCTACACAAAAATTTTAATAAAAAACGTGTCCAACAAAATAAGGTTGTAATAAAAACTTATTAAAATGCAAAAGACACGTAGATTGCTTTTACATTGTTAGTCGAATCACGTTAAAGGTGTTATTTTACAAAAAGGGTGATTGTAAAGTCCTTCGAATTTGCTACGTCTGGCCTGCACTAGACCGTGGACGGGACGCCACGTAATGAGTTAACTTTTCCCATTTATACTTACATTATACCTATTAACTTAGTCTCTGGAATATGTACTTAAGGCTTTCGTCTAATTACGGTTCCTTAACAAGTTGGGTTAAAGATTATATTATCATATTAATTTCAAGCTTACTATAAACGTTGTTCACTTTACTTTGAGGGGATCTTCGGCTTAGTCTGCATTACGTTTTATTTAGTTAACTTTTTTAATCTTTTTCTTCAGGTTTTCTGTAAAGCTTTGTAAGCTTAGTTCTTTTGCTTAGTAGAAAAGTATTGTGTATAAGTTTTTGTTGTAAAAATTTTCTCGGAATTGAAGTAGTCTATCAGATTTTAGATTATATTATTCTAGTTATTAGAATATATTAACATGATGTTTGACTTTAAATTGCAAAAAAATCATAATTTTAGCGACAAAAACTAAAATTTATTAGTAATAAAAAAAATATACGAATACTTACGAAGTTTTAATTGATAATTTTATAATGTTTTGGAAATATTTTTTATGGCAACCTTTTTCCTATATTTTATTATTCTGTATTAAATTCAAAATTATCTTTATTTTACGTTTACTTACAATAGACACTTGTACGCGGTGGTAAATTTAGTATTATATAGACCGGATCGGAACGTGTTCTCACAATGATAAGATCCGGCAAGAAACTCAGCGGGCTAGTTTTTTTTTCCTTATTTTAAAAATTTCATCCGTCCATGCATGATGCCAAGGAAACAGATCAATTAATTTATTTTAAATTTCGATGATATGAGTAATAGTAATCGACTACGTTTTGATTTCCAAATGTAAAATTTTACAATCTGTAACGTTGGTGTTTCACTCTATGATAGTTCAACCAAGCAAAGGCTTCGTTAAGCTCACGTGTCACTGTGCATAAGTAGCAACATCATAGCATATAAGTTGTGATTGTCTTTAATCATTAAAAAATGTAGCTTCTTGTACTTATACAAATTACAAAGAACTTTTGTAATAAAATTAAAGCTAATGTAATAAGAGTAAAAGTTGAGTTTAAAAAACATGTTACTCCAGATTTACTGTACCTGTTTTCACAAGTTTTAATACCTAGACTTCTTTAGATTCAATTGAAAGAAAGCATATTTGACCTTAGAAAGTGTAAGCATATTATTTGATTATGTTATGTATATACATACATACATATCTTCACGCCAAGTGCCTTACGGGGTGGGCAAAGGAGTATCGTATTGTGTGTATTCGAATGCGCATGTGTTCGTATTTGAATAATTTTAATATAATATCATTTGTGTTTGAAATTGAACTCTGAATAAAAGATCTAGTAAAAAGTTTGGAAGGGCTTCACACCCTTGGATAACACACAGTTTTTTTTTGTACAGATTCAGATTTTTAACCAAAGTACTTTATTACTTTATCATACCTTTATTTTTGGGGTATATTAATAAACGATAAGTGAAATACAAGTTATCAGAAATGCAGACACACATTTTGATTATCCTCCAAACAACTGTGTTTTGCTAATTTAAATTCAGACATTTCAACAGAATTCACCCTTCTACTGTTTTTTGATATGAATGTAGAGATATACCGTAGTAATAATTCGTTACAATTATAAATATTAAATCATGTACTTTATGTAAGTATGCATGCTCCATTATAAGGTCAAAACGGTTGAATCATTTATACTAGTAGCTTATGGTATTTAGGGTTAAACCTAATCATATTTTAAAATTCTGTTCAATTATTAAAGCATATGTTACAAATCTAAATAATAAATTTGTGTAATTTTAAAAATCTTGCACACCAATATGTAGTAGAATATGTTGGTGTTAACAAATCTTTTGTAACAGCTTGTAACACCACATATTCAGCAAATAAATAAATTTCATTTTCATTTTTTCATTATCTTAAAAATTTTAGCACACAAATTAATTAGATGAATGAAGATGAGTAAGTCATCTCTTTATCTTAGCTTATATATTATAACTAACACACAAGCGCAACAGCGGCAACCCCTATTGCTGCAATATAATAATATTATATATCCTGTGATTAATAATAGGATTTAGATACATTGCATTGTTTGGAAATGTATAGGTAAATTGTGCTTATTGAGCAGAAATTTCAATAATAACATATAATTGATTACTCAATCAAGCTGAATTTAATACTCAATACACTGAGATAATACCACGTCTATGCGCTTGAGACAAACATAAATTATAAAGGCCAACTTTTAGAAAAGTAATTATTTTATTTCAGAAAGTGATAAATCCGTCAAAATTAATTTAATAATGATTAATATGCAAATAATCTATGTATTCGGTCTAACGTTGATTAACAATAGCAAATATTTTTTTAATCAACAACAATAATATTTAAATTTAAACAATGTCATTTAAAAACAAGTGGAATAAGCTTACAATGTGCTCACTATTCTTAAATTTGGGATTATAAAGTAGCACAAAGTTGGCTTCAAATTGAAATTTGTGGAGCAAACTTAACCAAGTCATGTACCTAATGCCTATTTAGGCAAAATATTTGATAATTTTTACTTAAAATGAGAAATGGAGTGTTCATCAAACAATATAAAATAACTAATTAAATGACAAAATGTAAAAGAAAAAAATTTACATTCTAAAAGGAAAAGCTAAACCTTTATCTAAAAGTGTTCAAACCCAAGCGTCTCTACACTTGTAATAAGAGCAAACGGAAAGGGAAGTCTGAAAAGGAAATGGAGAACGATTATAATATCTTAAATAAGTATATGCTAGAGAAATACTCATGTTATTATGATCCAATTAAAAATATTACATGTAGAGTGACGCTAGGACGAGTAAATATAGCCCGCTTTGACAAAAGTGGTTAGATATCATGAAGAACCAAACTTCTTACTCTACAGGCTCTAACTCTAGAAACTTTAACACCTTAACTATGCAGCTATGATGAGACTGACGATAGTCATTTTGTTGTCTTTAATCATTAGAAGATGTAGCTTGTTGTATTTATACAAATCACTAAAAACTTTTGTAATAAAATTAAAGCTAATGTAATAAAATAAAACTAATGCCTCGTTTGTAAGGCCTGCACAAATAAACTATCAATGTGTTAACTTCATGAACTAAGCTAATTACTAACTATAAGCTAATGTAATAAAAGTAAAGCTAATGCCTCGTTTGTAAGGCCTGCACAAATAAACTATCAATGTGTTAACTTCATAAACTTTACACCTTAGTCAAATTATAAGGCTTGGCTGTTTCGCTATTGTGGCTTACGGCTAATCTCTGAAATGGCTAGACAGATGTTAACAGAACATTCACTGCTAGGTAGCTGAAGTAATAAGAAATAAGTTAGGCTACTTTTGTTTTTGAAAAATCCATAAAATACTAGCTGTCCCGGCGAACTTCGTTCCACCC